>WTXD01000134.1:0-33094 GCA_022496205.1 Gloeopeniophorella convolvens | reverse complement strand
CAGGTGATAGAAGAAGCTGAGAGAAGTTGCCAGAAGATTCTGGCAACTTCTAGAATAATCTAGGCCCAGTGATGTCATTCACAACAAAGATCTGATTATGATCAAGATCTAGATAATGACATCACTTCTCCAGGTGATCTGATATCGCTTGAACGGTCCGCATCGCACGGTCCGTTCCGCACGGTCCGTGCATTGATCGATTTGATCACAGAGATGCTTCCTTGATGGGTATTGCACAGTCTGGTTCACAGCGTGTCTTGAGGGTCATTTGCAGCGCTCTGATTATTCCCACCTCGCTCCTCCCCACTCACAATATCCTCAACTGTCCCTATGGCCCCCAAAGTCCCTCAGCCAAAGCCCATCAAGCAGGAGAAGGGTGCATCCCCTGCCCAGACCCCTGGTGGCAAGTCCATCATTGCCAAGGCCTCCAAGCGTGCGTCACAGTCCATTCTGTGTGATATTTAACTCACTACATGTTTCTAGAGTCGCTCTCATCCACCAAGGGTGACAAGGTGGCCCCAGAGCCTGCTGCCTCTCGTGCACCAAGCCGTGCAGCCTCCACCAGGTCCAAGCAGGAGCCAAAGGCTGTTCAGGCAACCTTTGAGTCGTCTGGGGAAGAGGCCCCACCCACCAGGAAGGTGGAAAAGGGAAAGGTGAGTCTGACAATGTATATGTGCTATTCTCCATGCTCACAAGCTGTTATCCTTTAGAACAAGGTCAAGCAGGCCACAGTGATGTCAGAATGGCATCCCCCACCCCTCCCTCACCCATCCTCCCTGGTGCGAAGCTCAAGAGCTTGGCCAGCTCATGGAAAGCATGGGAGAAACCCCAGAAGACCCAGAGTGAGCCGGCTGAGGAGGATGAGGACGAGGAGATCGAGGTGCAGGATGAGCCAGACTCCCCTGAGGTGCGCTGTTGCACGGTCCGATCCTAGACACATCTCACCTTGTTTTAGAGCCTTAAACAGCCCAGGAAACGCCCCAGGGTAACACAGCACTCCCCCATCATCAAGGACGAGCCTCAAGAGTCCCCAAGGCATCCCCTCCTCACTCTGCGCCGTGCAGAGGCTGACCCCTCTGCTGAGGACATCTCCACCTCCCCTCAGACACACAGGACCATCAACAACTTTGTTGATGTTCTCAGGGAGATGGAGGAGATCATCAGTGAGCTGGAGGCGTTGAAGGGGCGCTGTGAGCAGGTGAGGGACTTCGCTTCCATCATGAGTGGCCACTCAAGGGCCTAAATACATTGTACCATCCATATCCTGTTTCCCTCTGTCTGCACTCATCCTTGTACAATGTATCTCGCATTTTTGCTATGCTCTTGATGTCTGCTGTGAACTTGTGTGAACTTGTGTGAACTATTTAATATTGTGGTGTTCCTTAAATCTCTCGACTTGTGTGAATTTGTGCGATTGCACGGTCCGTTCTGCACGGTCCGTTCTACACACGGCCCGTGTTGCCGATATCTTATCATATCTTGTGCTTGATCACAATCTACACTTTACATTGACTGCTCATCACGGCCCGGCCAATTCACGGCCCGTTCCACCCACATCTAATCATTATCTCAACACATAGATATGAATTAAGCATGTTTGAGCACGCATCAGCCATCTGCATTGATTTCACTAGCTTGTATCACTCCTCTACTACTGTCAACTGCTCTACTACTTCATGGCCCATCTCTACAACACTGCTGATGATGTTTTCGGTCCTGGTGAAGATGAACAAGAAGGCTGGGACCTTGAAAACACTCTCCCTGCCTCAAATCATCTTGATCGCTCACCTGATCGCTCAGAAGGCGACATACAACAAGAGGATGATGATGACTCTCCCTTCAAGCTGACTGAGGCTGATCTAGAGATTCTGCATGAGAATCTGGATGAATATCGAGTCAGCGATGCACCAGACAGAGCTCTTCTAGTCAATCGTGTTCTGGGTGACCTCACAGCACTGAGAGATGAGGGGGATGATTTTGACAAAGGGGAGGCTCGCACGGTCCGTTCTGTGTATCATTTTAGCATTCCCTGGCTCACCATTGTCTCAGAAAGTCCGCAAGTGGTTTGACAACCAATCTCGCAAAGCCCTAGCCAGATTTATGCGTTTCACACGCAAGTGGTCTGCCAGAAATGTGTTCTATCAAGAGAACCGTGACAAGATCATGAATCTCACTAAACAGAACTCTGGAGCACCTCCTGGCACTCCAGTCTACTTTGGATACCTGCAGCGTACCACCACAGAGCTCATGGCACCTGTGACAGAAGATGAGATGGCTGTGCTTCAGGAAACAGCCAATGAGTGGTCTCTCAGAGGCCCACCTCGTGAGATCCAGTGTCGGTCAGTCATTTCCATATTGTCCCCTTTGCACGGACCGTTCTAACCCCTTGTTCGGCCCGTGCAATCTCACAGTCTTGCACTTAAGATGCGAGGAAGAGTCATCAGAGACTTCCAGGAGCAGCTATATCGATACTGTGGTATTAGAACATTTGTCCTCTGCACCTGGACAGATGAGACAAATACCATCAGAGCTTGTGGGTGAGTGAAATATATGCTTCTATTATCCCTTATGCACAATGCTAATTTGGTGATCAGACAAGAGTATAACAAATATATTGACAATGGAGTCGACTTCAAGAGTATGATCAGAGACTGGGAGACAGCCCCATTGTGGAATAGCTGGAAGAGATATTCTCAGAGGTGCTTTGCAAACGGTCCGTGTTTATCTATCTTCAATATCTCTATCACTAATATCCCTGCTAGCTATGCATGTTCCAGCACCACCAGCATCTGGAAAGGCCAATCATGAGCCGATCATGATTGAACTTGATAGAGAAGGATGTCCTCTGGTTCCAGTGATTGCAGACTATTCTCAGCATCATGCCAAAGTCATTCAGGGTGCTGTCAGAGACTTTCTCACCCTACATCTCAGTGAGTCACCCTTCACCTTGTTTATTACTCCTTATAACATGATTATAGAGTTTGTCACAGGCCGCAAAAACCTTGCTATTAGCTGGAGTGCCCTTAAGAAGGATCAATTTGCTTGGCTCCAAGAGGACAGTCTCCCCACAGATCTCCAGCTACAAGATCCATCCAAGATGAGCAAGGATGATGTTCAGCGTCTCCTTGACTACTGGTATGAGCAGGAAGAGGCTGGAATTCAACCTGTAGAGTGGAAGAGCACTTGTCCCCTCCTAAGGGATGAGCCACCTCGTGTCTCTAACATTCCTAGGCCTGTTCCTCGTGCTCAAGAACCTGAGGCTCCCCTACCATCACCCCAGCTCCCTCTTGATGTGTTGGAGCCAGATCTTGACCGTCCTAGTATGCATGGCCACTCTTATCCATATGAAACATATCTGACATTAATATAGCCACTGGTGGAGGTTCTAGGCGCGCACGGCCCGTTCCAACGCGCACCTTTGCCCCCTTGCCATCCAGAGCTCGTGGTGCACCCTCAGGTGCATCTGTGACATTTGCCTCGACAGTTGCAGGTGCATCTATGGCCAATCGAAGCAATGAAGGCTCATCCAACACTCGTGGTGGCCCATCATCTATCACAGCAGCCACAAGTAGGTCTAAAAGGCGACCCAATGTGGCAGCCATTGAGGAGGATGATGGCGAGCCTGTGGTGCATGAGCGAGGCAGTGGTGGTGGATCAGTGCCTGCCATGGCACTCTCTACAAGCACAAGTCGTCCAAAGCGTAACACTATGCTGACTGAAAAGGCTAGGTACAATTCTTCTCTCTATCCACTATCTTGTGGTACTGACATTGTTCCTTACCCTGCAGCAATCCTGATAGAGGACGAGGGGCAGGGAGAGTTCCCAATGACTTCTTGAGTGGTGGAGTATAGTTTCTAGGTTATACTGCATTGCGTAGGTAGTTTCTATTTATTGTGTACCTAGGCTGTTGGTGTTTGAGGTGTACTACCATGATTATAGTTTTTGCACGGACCGTTTTATACACGGTCCGATTCAGAAATGGTCTGTGCATATGTAGTGTAAGTACTCCATATCCATTGAGTTTAAATGACTTATATGAGTACTCCTTGCACGGTCCATTCTAAAGTGCTTGCACGGTCCGTGTTTCTGCATTGTATGCATTCAGAGTACACTACATAGTATCTAGTGTATTATGGTTACACTCACCTATCTTGATTTATCACTCATCATCTGAGTTATGTTTATGGTGGACAACCTTGTAGTCACTTGATGTATCTAGTCCTTTGCATCTAGTACACTTATTATATTCCATTGTATATTAGTCTTCACAACTAGTCTAATATTCTTGTAGTGTATATTACACTCCCCAATGGACATGCTTTATCTCTGGCTCCTTTTCATATTGAAGGACTTTGTAGAGTGTATTCTCAGTTTGAGAGCATATCTTCCTTGTAGGTAAAGATATGTCTTTTGATGCTTGAGACCTAAATAATCAAAGCCATCTGAGTATAGCCATTGCAACAGCTTGATTGATGCAGTCCTGTCTACTCTGTATACCTAGCACAACAGGTTATAGATGAGTAGTTCACACAGATATTACCTATACTGCCTGCACAGTCTGATCTATGCATAGTCTATTCTCTAACATGATCTAATCTGTTCAGTGATCATTCTAAACACGGACCGTTCTCTACACGGACCGTTCCATGCACGGACCGTTCCATGCACGGACCGTGCACATGTAGTGTAACTGAACTATATATACAGATTTTAAATGATTTGTTTATAGGGCCTTTGCACGGTCCGTTCGATAGCACTCGCACGGTCCGTGTTTCTGCCTTGTATGTGCTCAGAGTACACTACATAGTATGTAATGTAACATGGTAACACTCATTCATCTTGAGTTACCACTCACCACCTGAGTTATGTGTATAGTGGGGGCCCTTGGAATCATCTGACGTATCTACTCACTATACTGAAGTACTTATGTGTTTATCACTCAATGAGTACTGGGATACTACTTGGGTACTCCTTAATACTTCATTTTATGTTTTCCTAGTCATGGCTGCACTCAAAACAATGTTTGCACGGTCCGTTTTGGCCAACGGTCGGCCGACCCATGAGTCATGTGCAGAAACGGTCCGGTCGGCCGACGTCGGCTGGCCATGAGTCATATGTAGATTCTGCGGTCGGGCCGTTCCATAAGTGATATAGCCGGTCTTGGTCCATATGTGCAGGAGTGTGAGCAGGTGTGAAAGCGCAGGGTCGGCCGGAGCTTCACTGTGGCTGTGCTGCCAGTAGCACTGGTTGATACAGTCGCCCCACATCAGTCGCTAAACCCCATAGCTGTGGGAGCAGGCCTTGTGTTGGTGACTATGATAAATATGAGTGAATGTTTGGAGCAGCGATGACAAAAGGCATTAGGAGAGGGGGAGCTAAGAGGTGGGAAGCTGAGAGCACACCAAACAGTGGTGCTCACAGCCAATGTTTGATGACCGATGGCCGGCGGTGCCTGTGGTGCCTGTAGGGCTGCGAGCTGGCTTATATCTGGAAAGAAGGCAGTAAGCATTGAGGTGGGCATTGAGTAATGCGCTGCAGCGGTGTTGGGTGGCCCAATGGGGGGAGGGAGCAATGAAGGAAGGGAGTGAGCAAGGGAGGAGGGACAGATGGGACGTGGTGGGGCAGAGCACCGGCGGGGAGCAGGTGATGGCAGCAGCATGCTCGAAGTGCCAATAGGAAAATTGAAGCACCAGCGGGAGTGGGCCTGGACGCTAGCAGGGGGGGAGAGACGCCAGTGGACGTGGGGCACTGGCAGGCACGAGGTTGGGGTGCTAGCTGGCACGGGACCAGGGCGCCACATGCAATGGCAAGGACCAGGTGGGATAATAGTGGCAAGGCTGGAGCGCCATATGTGGCAGGGCCATTCTGGATGGTGCCGAAAAGGGTGCTGCTATATATGGAATTGATTAGTGATCGCATCCATGACAGTTTAGTATACTAGCTATTGCATACTGGTAGCGTGGTCACGTGAGGCTCTCTGTTCGATTCTGGCAAATGTATATTTTCAGTGTGAATTTACTTACTAGAGACATAATGTTATAGGGTTAGGCTAGTTAGCATGGCACATTATAATGGGCTTACAGGTACTGGTGAAGTGTCAGTGATAAGAGCAATGCTTGCTTGAGGTCTTCTTGCTGTCACAAACACTAAGGCTTTAAGGAGGTCGAGATGCTTAGAACACTCAAGCGAACCCAGCCCTACTACAGCTGGCCACAAAATCTTAGGCCCCTGTCATGCAGATTTATCATCAGGCGGTGTATGGCGGAGCTTGTAGTTAAGTTGAGGGAAAAAAATTATTATATGTGATTTATGTACAATGTGCGCCAGGTAAGACTGGCAGCCGCAGGCAGGCTTGCCACTTCATTACAGGTAAGATTGGATAAAATCATCAATGTGCCTTTTTATTTTATATATTCTAATTAACATTCTGGCCGGCATCATCAGCCAGACAGCCCATTAAACCTCCTGCCTGATGATAAATCTGTGTGATAGGGGCCTAAGATTTTGTAACCAGCTGTAGCAAACACCCTATGTGTCGCTCATAATGCAATGCATACCACTCACATTGCAACTACAAGTTGAAATGCATCATGTGACCCTTCACCCCCATTCCTCACCCTACTCCCTAATGGCCAACTCACCCTGGAATACCCCCAAGATCCCGGACTAGGGATTGCTCAGAACAACCATATTACTCGTCCCAAAGTAACTAGAACCTTGATTAAGGTAAAACAGTTCAAGTGTCCTCTTTGGGACTCTGATCATCAAGAACTCCATGGGGCCTTAAACCCCACTCTGTGATGGAATCTAAGAAGCATATCAGAGAGGAGAGGTTATGGGGAATCCCCTCTGGAATCCCTATCAGCAATTAGACCGGATTTGTCTGGGGGTCTCCAGTAGTATATAAGACCCCCATGTATTGCTCAGTGGTCCTTAGACTGTCCATCTGTGGCACTCTTATCTGTACCTAGCACTGCAATAGCACTATTAGTGTGTTCCTGCTCTACTTCTGCATATTGCAGCTCATCTTCTGCCTACCCCCCTCAATACTCTCTTAATCCTGCTATTCTCTCTACACGCACTCTGCGAGTGAGTCCTGACATTTGAATAGTCTCTTACACCCTCTGATCAGCTGTGATCCTAGTGTCTTACTTTGGAATCACCGCACCCTAGACTGCGCTCCTCTCAAACCATGCTCATCTTTAAATGCTGATTCGTCCCTCATCCTACTCTGATCTTGATGCTCCCCCTCGTGGACTGCCAACCCTTCTTGACTATGGCACTCCCACTCATGGACTGTCACCTGAACTCCAATACCCTCCTCTTGCTTCCACTCCTCGTCCTTCCCTCACACCTTGCTCCTCATCGTACCATCCTCATTCCCCATCTCTCATCAACGTTGAACCAGGACAAATCTTCGACATTCTCACTGTACCACCTCGCTCTCCCTCTCCTCACCACTCAGCCTTTAACTTCCTAGTCCGCCTCAGAGCCTAATAGGTGCAAGAACGCTTTGCAGAAATTGTACGCACCTCAGCCATCCCTCAGTCTTCTACTCCTGGCCCCTCTTGCACTAGTGAACAAACTCCCAGACCCTTGGTCAAGCCTACTTCAGCCTCCCCTTTCCTATCCACTCCCCGGCCTTGCTCTTCGCATCCTTCACCTCCTTACTCCCCTTCACATCTCTCTATCCTTGCCCCTTCTCCTCATCCTGCATTGCCAGTGTATACTCCTGCGCTCACTTCTACTCATGCTCCCACTCCTCATCCTATACCAACTCCTATACCCTTACGAGCAGCAACGGTATCCCCTTTGATCTTCACTCCCAACCCTGTCCCAGTACCTACTCTCAAGATCCTTGTTCATGTTGCAGTCGAACAAATTCCTGATCAAGCACCTCCCCCATATCATCGTGTTCGCTCCCCCTCTGAGCTCACAAACGACAGTGACCTCACTGACTATGTCAACTTTCACTTTGACGCTCTACCACTCCAACCCATCCCTGTCTGTCCCCAAGTACTCCACCGACCCCACAAGCGAATTGCAGCACAATTAGCAGATCACCCCCAATGCTTTGACGCATTGCAACTCCTCTAGCACATTGCTCATATCAAATCTGCCTGGTTCTACCTTGAAAATGCCAACAACTACTTCCCAGAGCTTCGTCCCTTCTGCTCCCATCTTGAGGAGTATCACTACTTTACGCTTGAAGCCACTCATCCAAATGAAGGTAACCGACACCTACCTGAACATCCTTACCATCCTCGCCACATCTGTGCCTTCACCATCTATACTCCTCCATTGTGTGAACTACCCCTTGGAGCCATATGCTACAAGTTCACCTATCACCTTGTCGACAACCTCCTCTCCCTGGAATTTGGCACCCAAAGGTGCTTTGAAGGTGCCAGAGTCCTACTCTGTCACATTGACTTCCTAGATGGCCAATTCCTGAGCACTTACGGCTTTCTCCACTTTGACCACGGCCGCATCATCTCCATCCACAATCGCTACTCAGAACTCAATGACTCCTAACCCTCCTTTCCCTCTTACCACCACCATCTGGTGGGCGCTTGTGGGTTTCTGCCCGCTGGGGGTGGGGTGTCATCTGGCAACATGGCATCCCATCCACCACCTTCCTCACTGTCCGTCCCCACAGTGACTCCCCTCCTCTTTTCCACTCTGGCTGCGGTATCCAAAGCCTTCCCCTTTCCCCCTCTCTCCTTTCATCATGTTTCGGCTTTCTTCCCCTCCATCCTCTTTCTTTCATCGCATTCGCTTCGCCACCCACCCCTCCTCCCCTCTGCTCTCCCTCCCCTTCCTCCCCGGTCGTCACATCCAAACACGTCAAATCTCACGGGCAAGTCTTCTTTTGCACCCACAAGAGGCACACTGGCCGCATGTCGAGGTTCCTCCCCCCTCGTGTCCTGCCTCAAGGCCCCATGCTACTGGTCTGTGGCATGCGGTACCCCTTCTCTCTCTCACGCGACCCCACCGGACCAGCAACCCGGGGTCTGGATTGTCTTGGGGGCCATCTCACGGTCAAATCCCCTTAGCAAGAATCCCCCTCTCCCGCCGCTGCAGTTGTGAGCTCTGTAGCCTTGGACTCCTCGAGCCCCCTTCAATGCCAGTGTAACGCTAGAGTGGGGCCTTACCCTGATTTGTAGGCGGTGTTCGCCCTTGGTTGCTGATCAGCGGGCATCGTCTAGTTGGCAAGAGTAGGCTGCTAGGGGAGGGGATTTGTGAAGCAAGTATTTATTTGGAAGTGGTAAGTTGCTTGGCGCAGCTCCTGCTGGCCCCATGAGGCTTTGGGGCCACGTCTCGTGGTTTGCTGAGTCCACAGACTCAACTCGGACCCTTTGCTCAGCCCAACTCTCATTTCTTTTACTTTATTTTTGACATGCGTTCGGTTTTGGCCGGCTTCGGCCCACCTCTTGTCCCACCTCTGTCGCCCTTCAGACCGGTTCCGGGCCCTACTGCCCGCAGCCACCCCTCAGCCCTTTAATTGACTTCGCATTCCACGACCCCCCTCAGTCTTTTACTCGAACTTTTACCCGATTTGTACAAATGGTGGCCGGCCAGTCCAGTAGCTAGCATCAGGTACCGACTGCATCTTGTCGTAGTCCGACTGTTGCAGAATATAAATGCTGACCAAAAAAAAAAAAAAAAAAAACTCAATGACTCCTGCCTCCTGCATCCCCAACTTCGACTCTTCACTGCCCTCCATCGCATCCCTGACAACATGAGAGAGATAGGAGACACACCCTTCCTTTGCCACGACCTCAACCTTATTGCCCTCATCTATGTGCCAAGGGGAGAACTTAAATAAACCTAGCAAATTAGTTGAATACTTGTACTAGTAAATAGTATCTGCCCAACTATTTTCTAGAGTGCATAGCACCTCTGTGGGAGATACTATTGACTCAGATTTGACTCAGTGGAAGCACCACTCCAAGTATTGCTTGAAGGACTCCACCTTATCCCTTACAACAACAACAATCACTTGACATTTGACCAAGCCTATTGATGCTTCTTCGATAAATATTACCAAGTCCTTCACTGTATCATCTGACTCCAGTTCTATGGCCCTCGTGCTCGTGTCCACGACTTCTCCACCAACACTCTAGTTTGTTCTGACTCTTGGCTTACCCCAGTCCTAACAAGACTTCAATGATCTCTCCCATTCGGACAACTCTTCGACAATGATCTACACCTTAGCCATTGGTTTAACGCAGAAAGAAACATTGTCCAAAGCACTGTAGAAGAATAGCATCTCTTTTGGTTCCTTCAACGACCTAGTGGTGTATGCTAGGAACCTATCTAAACCACCAACCTTTGGCTTGAGCTTGAACTCTTCTAGTGGAATATTGTTCAAGTTCACAAAGAATATCTTATCAAGAAAATCCTTACCAGCCATCAAATTTACTATCTTGAATGTGTTATCACTACTCCGTACCAAACTCATCTTCACTTTGCTCAACTTGTTCTACTTTAAGAAAACCCTTTAATTCCTATCTACTCTATCCGCTCTGGCCCCTTCTGCAACTATACCTTGCATCTGCAAGATGGACACTGGATCATAAGCAATCCACTCAACCTCAATCTTGTCTAATCAAATAACAATTTTCTATATCCTGTACCTCGATGACCTCCTCCTATTCCTCCTGCAACCCCTGAATCAGACATTGGAGAAAATAGTTGAAACAATACTCCAAGTATCATTAGTAACTTCAGCCTCAACGAAAAACAAGATGCACTAGACAATGATGTCCTCAACATCCACACTATCAGCAACCTCGACCTACAAGACACCAGTGACCTTACCAACACCTAGTATTTAGAGATCTAGTCAGATCCTCCTGTACCCTGTATTTAGACTATTAGAGTCTTTCTGTTGCAATCCTGGCATTCAGACCGAATCGTCGACAGTCTCCCAGACACCACTACCTCAAGTAGCATTACCACCAGTACAATGTACACCTACTCCTGAAGACCCAAGAAACCTTAGCAGAACCCAACTTGTCGACATCCAACGTGATAATGTTACACATCACCCAGAAATCATCTACATTGGTCAAACCTTATCTACCCGAGACTACCTTGGCTTCCACAACTTCTGACACTGGTGCAGAGAAGAATACAATTGTTGCCAACTCTGTATCATTACTTTCCCCCACGATCTTCATGAACTCATCAACTTCACTAGCAACCCTCTGCACTTTGAAGGCTATCTGTGGAAGCAATCCACAAGAATCTTCTATGATCATATCAAAGAAGACTACGCCTGCATTGAATGCCACTCCATTGACTGATGCCGTCCTATCCTGAACCATGCTTTCACTGTCTCATATCACCACAACATTAACATCTACACTGTGCAAGTTGTAGGACTCCCTGTCATCTAAATTACTCTTTATGAGCACCGAATTTCAAGAATACATCAAAGAGCACACTTGGAACGACCCTAGTCTAGAAGAAATCACTGATATCTCTCAACATCTACCCCCTGGAAGCACTATTAGAAAAATTAGACTTGACAAAGAAAGCCAACATGTCTATGCCATCGCCACAGTCCTTGGACAAACTCTTGTCCTTAACAAAGCAACCAAACAAACAGTTTTTACCCAGTTTTTACCACTTATTAAGTACCAGTTCTCAAAGCACTCAATGCTTACTACCCACACACCGATCAGCTTCAAGGTTACACCTGGGCATCCTTAGAAGGACTTTACAAAGACAAGAAAGTCCATTGGAATGAAGGCAAGAAGCAGTAGCAATACTTCAATAACCAACCAGTCTACTTTGACCTTCTCGAACAAACTCGCATCATACTGCTACCTACACCACCTCCCTCAGATGACTCTGATGAAGTCAATAAGCTCTTAGAATCTACTTAAGAAACCATTCAACACATCTCTAGAAAAGTTACTCCACTAGGTACCCCATTAGCTGCAAACTTGCCTTGCACCATACCTGGAGGCTTTGGTACTCCAGAACATCACCCATCTCCTCAAGAAAACCCACTTCCTAAAGAATCATCTGAATCAGCTGTGCCTCCACCATCTCAGCCTCAAGAGCTTGTACCTTTTGTTCAGACTCCTACGCCTCCTGTCTCTTGTATCAGACCAACTCAGACTCCAGTCGCCTCTTTATCTCATCAGACTCAAGTACTACCTCCATTTAAACCACCAGTAAATCCACCATCTCAAGAAACCACTACTGCTCCACCTAAGATGTCTTCCAAGTTACTTGACAGCACACCAGAACCCTTTGGCAGTGCAGAAGCTACTGCCTGCCAATTCCTTTCTCATCTCAACAACTATTATTCGCTCAATGAAGACCTGTATAACACTAACACCAAGAAGATTGCCAATGCCTATACTCACTTCAAAAACAACACCTGTGCTAGAGAATGGGCTCTTGTCTACATGAACGACACACTCACAAATAAATCCTATAGCACCTGGAAAGCCTTTATTGATGCCTTCGAAACTATGTTCACCAATCCTGACCAGAAACAACTTGCTATCAACAAGTTCTTCTAGTATCCACAAGGCATTTGCCGCTTCTGCAAATGGTACCAAGATTGGGATGTTGCACGCACTGAAGCTGCCATCACTGACAACACTGTCAACATCCCTGTCCTCTGCCATAACCTGAATAACCAGCTCGAGCAGAAATACTCTGCAGTCACAAACAAACCAAAGACACTCCCTGAAGTTGTCAAAATTACCCAAGAGCTTGACAACTCGTACTGGACAAACTGTCATAGGAGTACCTTCTGAGGTGGATGTGGATGAAGTAACATCCGCTCCCTCGAAGAAGGAGAAATCTCACAAGTCAATGCAACCACTGCATTTCCCCCACTCACTGCTGAAGAACACAAGTGTTGTCATGATAATAACCTTTGCATATATTGCGGAGGAGGAGGACACTAGTCCAACAAGTGCCTCAGAAAGCCTGGTGGACCCTCACCTCCTACTTCATACAACTTTAACTGCCAAGGCAGAGGAAACTTTAGAGGATCATTCTAAGGCCACGGATGTAGCAGAACTTTCATTCCCTCATCCAACTCTTGCAATCTCATTATGAATAACCTATCATCTTCCTCCACTACCGACACTTCTATCCAGGCCATCAATAGCTGGTATTCTCAAGCCACTCCTGAGGCCAAGCAGGCCATCTCTAACATCATCTCCCCACCTACCACTTCTGAGAGGAAGGATTTTTGAACCATCCCATAGCCGCACTGTCTATTGGGACTCTTTGTGTTCAGAGGACTTATGAGAGGTTCTTTGGAGTCGAGAAATTTGAACCCTTTGTAATAATTAACTCTATTCCTATACCATTGTTTACAACACGTAATCGACGGACTTCATCCATATCTGTTAGAGTCAATTTCTTGGGACAGTCCTCTGGCTGAAAAATCAGTGCACATGCACTTGTTGATAGTGGCACAGAAGGCATTATCCCACATATGGACCAAGACCAGCTATATCACTTGAGGAACGGCCCGACCACAGAATCTCCATATGACTCATGGTCAGCTGACATCAGCCGACCAGACCGTTTTCACCTATCAGTCATAGTGTCAGCCGACCATATACCAAAACGGACCGTGCAAGCGTCGCTTTGAATGAAGAAATGATTGGAAAAACATAAAATGAAGTATCTAAGGAGTGTTCAGAGAATGTTTGAGTAGTATTCAAGTATTGTTTAAGTATTGATCAATGATGAACACATGTGTAATTCAGTATAGTGAGTAGATACATCAGATGATTCCAAGGGCCCCCACTATACACATAACTCAGGTGGTGAGTGGTAAATCAAGATAAATAAGTGCTACCATGTTACATTACAGACTATGTAGTGCACTCTGAGTGCATACAAGGCAAAAACACAGACCATGCAAGTGCTATCAAATGGATCGTGCAAAGGCCCTATAAGTAAATCATATAAAATCTGTATATATAGTTCAGTTACACTATATGTGCACGGACCGTGCATAGAACAGTCCGTGCATGAAATGGTCTATACATAGAACAGTCCGTGTTTACAATGATTAATGAACAGATTAGATCATGTTAGAGAATAGACTATGCACAGATCAGACTGTGCAGGCAGTATAGGTAATATCTGTGTGAACTACTCATCCATAACCTGTTGTGCTAGGTATACAGAGTAGACATGACTGCATCAATCAAGCTGTTGTAATGGCTATACTCAGATGGCTTTGATTATCCAGGTGTCAAGCATCATAAGACATATCTTTACCTACAAGTAAGATATGCTCTCAAACTGAGAATACACTCTGCAAAGTCCTTACATATGAGAAGGAGCCAGAGATGAAGCATGTCCATTGGGGAGTGCATAGACACTACAAGAATATTAGACAGTTGTAAAGACTAATATACAATGAGATATAATAAGTGTACTAGATGCAAAGGACTAGATACATCGAGTGACTGCAAGGTTGTCCACCATACACATAACTCAGATGATGAATGATAAATCAAGATGGGTGAGTGTAACCATAATACACTAGATACTATGTAGTGTACTTTGAATGCATACAATGCAGAAACATGAACCATGCACACACTATAGAACAGACTGTGCAAGGAGTACTCATATAAGTCGTTTAAAATCAATGGATATAGATTACTTACACTACATATACATGGACTGTGCAAAAACCATAACCATGGCAGTACACCTCAAACATCAACAAGCTAGATACACAATAAATAAAAACTACCTAGGCAATGCAGTATAACCTAGAAACTATACTCTACCACTCAAGAAGTCATTGGGAACTCTACCTGCTCCTCGTCCTCTGTCAGAATTGCTACAGGGTAAGGAACAATGTCAGTACTACAAGATAGTGAATAGGGAGAGGAATTGTACCTAGCCTTTTCAGTTAGTATAGTGTTATGCTTTGGACAGCTTGTGCTCACAGAGAGTGCCATGGCAGGTACTGATCTACCACCATTGCCTCACTCATGCACCACAGGCTCACTATCATCCTCCTCAATTGCTGTAACATTAGGTCACCTTCTAGACCTACTTGTGGCTGCTGTGTTAGATGATGGGCCATCATGAGTGTTGGATGAGCCTTCATTGCTTTGATTAGCCATAGATGCACCTGCAACAGTAGAGGCAAATGTCACAGATGCACCTGAGGGTGCACCACAAGCTCTAGATGGCAAGGGGGCAAAGGTGCATGTTGGAACGGGCCATGTTGTTGGGAGCGGACTATGAAGGGCCCTTGAGTCACAAAGCCCAAGGGGACTGCAGAGGAGGGGAATGAGTCTAACATTCATCAAAAGCGAACTACTACTTACCTGCAGAGGAGGGGAATGAGTCTGAGGCGAAATGCCCCCCTCTGCAGGTCTTATATACATCAGAGAAGTGCAGGGTTGCAGTATAAGCGAAGTACAAAGGGAGCAGAGTAAGCGAAGTATAAAGGGAATAGAACAAGCACAAGTCCAAAAGGGGTAGAATAAGCGAAGTACAAAGGGATGGAATAAGCAAAGACCCTGCAGGGTCATGGATGCAGGGCTGATGGAAAAGAAGCAAGGGTGAGTGTTCTGGAACGCTTCAGAGCTCCCTAGAGCACAGAACACTCCAGGGCCTTCCAGAGCGTGTCTCTGACACCCCTGGGATGCCTTTCAGCGCCCCTAGCCCCAGCAACACAGAGATGGCCATAAGTCTCTGAACCTTAGTGGCAAACTGAGTATCTCTAGCAATCAAGGACAAGTCCATCGATAGACACTTATATTAAGAGAGCATACTGATACTAACCGTTGCTGTGACACACTAACATTTCTTGTCTGATTGACATTCTCAGTAGCATGCTAAGCCTGTTTCCCCTAAGTTAATAAGTAAGCATTTATAGAGAGCAATGACAATAATATACCTCAACAGTGATGGGACATGGCTCCCCATTATGGCCCATATATAAGATGTAGCCAAGAGATGTAAGGCTCACAGAAGAATAATGTGTGCCAGTCCATGCAGAAGGTCTATGGAAGGGAAGATGCCTGTGAGCCTTAGACAGCATTTCTTGCAATATGCAGGTCGTCCAAAGCAATTAGAACAAGACAGTAGACCCTCAACACCACAGACTGAGCACACAAGGCCATTCTGAAGACCTTCACTCTGCAGAAGGATGTTTAGATAATCCTCTCTGAGTCCTAGCCACTCCTCCATAGGTTTCTAGGGCCAATGAGGGTAATATGATGAGATATAAATATCACACACCAACTGAGGATGAGGTGGGAGTTCTGATGGTTCTTCATTAACCATCATCATATCATCATCTTGCTGATATTCTGGTAGAGGATGAGGAGTTGCACGGGCCGTTTGAGGTTGATTCTGGACCACCTGAGCAGTGGTGCATGCTCTAGATGGCCTAGCAGTTGGGACTCGATGTGATGAAGGATTGTTAGAGTGCTGATATGGCTTTGAACGGACCGTGCGCTCATAAGTGCATACACCAAGCCTAGTTTGAACATTTCTGATGTCCTGTTGGATGGGTTCATCATCTAGGTCAATTGTCTTAACATAGTTGGGTGATATTGATGCTCAGAGTGAAGGAATGAATATCAGCAGCAGTAGGATGACTGAGACATGAATATAATGACAGAATTGTGCGAATGTGATGGATATCACAGGTTGGGCATCATGTGCCATTGTGTATGTGCCGTTCTGAATATGTGAACCTGAATGGGCTCAGTTGCATGGTCTGTTCCGTATGGACCATGTTGCACGGGCCGTTCGAATGGTCCATGCAAGCCGAATTTGAGTCAGAGGCAAAACAACACGACTTGATATTCATATAGACTTCATATGCATGCACAAAAATACAGTAAATACAGTAAAAAAATCACATATGGACTACTACTAGCTACTATCAGTCATGGGTTCAGTTGACCGCAGACTCTCTTATCAGTCATGGACAGCCGACATTGGCCGACCGGCCCAGTTTCACCTATCAGTCATAGGATCAGCCGATCAACCAGTTTTTATTGACAGGTCCGGTTTTGATCGGTCCTGTAAGTACAAGTAGAACAATATATACAGCTAAGTAAACACCTTGCACCCAGTATGTAGGTACTATATTAATACTATTGACAGTAGATCGCCACTCTAATTACTCTGCATAAGAAAATACCAGACCTGTTAAAGTAACAAAGTGAACTTTAGAATAGCCAATTGATGTTTCTAATATTAGGAATATACTTTATCATACCTTCTACTTGGTACTAATAGGATGAAGGTGACTCTAAGGGATATGCAATAAGGTGATTTAGAGTAAAATACCGGTCCTGTCATATACCGGTCCTGTCACATACTGGTCCTGTCATACATCAGTCATGTTATTGTACATAGTACTAACATATATAGTACCAACACAATATGTACATCCAGGTATAATTCTACCACTATATACTATGCATGGACACCTTAACAACACTACCTGAAAAATACCGGACCTGTAAAAGCAATAGAGTCAACCTTAAAGTAGATAGGAAATGTTTCTGATGTTAGCAATATATTGTGTCTTACTTGTTGCTGGATACTAATGAGACTGAGAGAGCCTTGAGGGTGATATGACAAGGGAGGATAGTTTATATTACCGGTCCTTCAACATACCGGTCCTGTCATATACCGGTCCTGTAAGCCTATATATATAGTATAAAGGTTTATAGTATAGAAGCATTGTGTCTATTCCTCCAGGCAATATTTAACCACTGTTGACTGTGTACAAATGCTCCAACAACTATACTGGAGAAATATTAGAGCTGTTGAAGTCATAGAGTCCATTTTAGAGTGAGTAAATAGGCCTCTAATACTAGGACATGTGATCGGTTGGCCAGTGTAATTCATTTAACCAGTTGGGAGGCAGGATGATTGACAGGTTGCAAATGATCGGACCAGTCATATACCGGTCCTGTAATGCTGATACAATATACCTTAAAGGAGAAACATGTTAATCAAACACTAAGTAAGATAGAATGTAAATCTGGACGAGTCACACTCAGTTAACAGATCATATAATACAACACTACTCTTTACATTGCACCATATACTACATCAAGAACGCTTCATGAGGTCAAAGGTAGTCCCAGTCCCTCCTCTGCCTGTATCTACATTCCTGGATAGTGAGTAAGATAATGAGTATATGAATGCCTCTAAGAGCTGCTAGAACTCACTTAGCTTTATCTGATAGCCTAGGTTGTCGTTTCCCCATTGTAGAGACAGCTGACAAGGCTATATTGGGAACAAACCCACCTCCTAAGCCTCGCTCATGAAGTACAGGAGGACCATCATCTTCCTCAATGATTTGGTTAGAGCGCCTGCGACTAGTACTCCCTCTACTTTCTATATTGACTGTCAGATTGCGTCTAGATGCTGATGCAACCAGGACAGGGTTGGGTGACTTGTTTTCAAGTGCCCTTCTTGGAAATGGCCTCTTAGGGCGTGGTGATGAGGGTGGGGGAGTGTCCTCTTCACTAGGAGCTATAAGGCTAATTTATGAGCATGCTGAGAACATAGATAATTGTTAAATACCATGCTGATCTTCACTTGCTAATGGGCTGGTAGGGGGAGGTGGTGTCGGGTCGATGGGAGCAGTGGGGAGATGTTTTGCAGGTGGAGGGCGATGAACAACAGGGATTCTGGGTGCAATACTGTAAAGTAGAGGGCAGGATGACTTCCACTCCACTGGCTGCACACCATCTTCCTCCTTCTGTTGCCAGTAGTCAAGCAACCTCTCTACATCACTCCTACTCATCTTTGATGGGTCCTGCAACACAAGTGAGGGGGGGAGGCTCTCATCTTGGAACCAGACCAATTGATCATTCTTGACATTGCTCCAAGGAATGGAGAGGTTGGTTCTGCCTGATACAAACTCTAAGAGTGGACGATTAGATTGGTATATCTGACTATAACAGATACTTACTAAGATGAAAGGTGAGAAAGTCTCTGACAGCCCTTTGAAGCACTGTGACATGATGCCGGCTAGGGTCCTCTATAACTAGAACCAAGGGGCACCCTTCAAGATCAAGGTTCACAGGCAGGGGAACCCTATTGAGACGACCAGTGGTAGAGACTGGCTCAGGGATAGCTGATCATATTTATAAGTGGTAATCTTCAAGAGAAAAATGATCAGACCTGTAGAGAAACATCTCTAAGAATACTTCCTCCAGCTACTCCACAAAGGAGCAGTCTCCCAGTCACGGATGAGTGTCTTGAAGTCAGTCCCATGTTCGATGTATTTATTGTACTCTTAACTGAAGGAGAGTAAGGAAAAGCTTGACAACAAGGTAAAAGACATAAACTCACCCACAAGCTCGGATCACCTTTCCCTCATCAAGAAAGGCACATAGAACAAATGTTCTAACACCACAAAACTTGTAGAGTTGCTCCTGAAAGTCTCTGATAATGCATCCTCGCATCTTCACAGCACAGCTAGATAGTGTCACGGACGCGTCTTTTCGAAGGATTCCTGGACCACCTAGCAGGCGTGAGCCTTCACTGCTAGCTGAGTAATCGAAGAAGTGCTAAAAGTACATATTCCACGGGAATTATTTCCTTTGCGTTGGGTGCAGGCTTACGTAAGCTGCACATGACGGCACGTGACTCGTCCCGTGGGATACTAGGGTTAGAATGGGCTGGAAGGGCCTAGAGGCCATGGACTTTGGGTTGTGATGTCATGGTGACGTCAGTAGTCTGGATTGCGCTGCGCATTGACGTCATCGCTGAGTCCCAGTCAAAAACCCGATGAATTGAAACGGCCCGGGGTGAATTTTGTTGAAGGCGAAAGGATCTGAATGCACGAGGATGTAGAATTTAGAATCGGCACATTGTATAATTGCCGGAATCCCACGTCGCTGCATTAAGATACAATTCGATTCAACACCGTCCAAAATCAGCGCTGTGTGTCGCGCTTCGAGTTTGTGCAACACTTGTGCGCCACACTTGTGCTACACGCGACTGTGAATCCACTCGCTTCATTCCACTGCATTGCAACGCAACCAGGCCTCTCGCAACTCGTGCAGCACGCGCCACGCCTACCACCACTGCCCAGCTCTGTTGCACCAGGTGCTGCGACACCTATGGCTCGTAGATATACGTGTGACTGCTCGGTCTACTGCAAGTATCCTCGCGTGGTATCCAAGTCAACATGGAATAACCACTCAACCCATCGACTGGAGGACCGCATACGCCGGGGAGGCCTCCCAGCTTCGAGTGCTCTTGGTGGACAGGCTGGGGCTTCCCTCGGCCAAGCGAGGACCGCTACCGCTGGGCCTGTTGATCCGAGTACTGGTGGTAGCACAGATGCGGGGCCATCTTCTCTCCCGGGAGGCTCAAGTCAACCTTCTGCTGGCTCTCTTGGTCAGCCCACCCTCTTCACGAGCCTGTCCTGCCACCGCCGTCGCCTCAGCTCACAGATGCAGATATTGCCCTGCCAATGGATGTGTCACCTCCACCCGGATCGCCTGGGGGGGATCCGTGCACCACGAGGAGGCGGATGCTCCGATCCATGCACATGAGTTTCTCTCTCCTTGCGAAATATAAGTCCATTCCGCTAAACAACCACCAGAGTCGGATGTCCCACATGACGATACACCTCGTCTGACGACGGCAGGCATGTCAGCCGACCCGCATCCGAGGCTGAAGAAGTTGAGGATGCGGCCATGAATGTGGATGCGGACGTGGACACGGGCGCAGGTGCAGAGGACACGGATGCACAACCAGAGGATGCTCCAGATGGCTCTGATGTCTATGCAGACGATGCCCCTGCTGGTCCCAACGCTTGGAGCCCAGACGACTTTGCGCCGACCCTTGCATCGCTGCAGACGTCCTTGGATTTCATCAGAGACCTCCAGTCTGCGACCCTGGACAATGATCTCATTTCTGAAACCATGCGAACCCACCTCCGCCACCCGCACACTGAGGGCCTCGAACTAGACCCCGAGCTCCGTCTCTCCCTGGGGCTCTTTATGGCAAACACGATCAATGGATCACAGGCCAACTTTGAGGATACTCGTCGCCACCTTCAGGACTTCCAGCCCGAGCTGGACCTTCTCACTTACGAGCAAGTCAAGAAGAAGCTCCTTGAGCTCACTGACATCGCCCCCATTATGACCGACATGTGCATCAATTCGTGCGTCGCGTTCTCAGGCCCTTCTCCGAGCTCAATATATGCCCGGAGTGTGGCGCGGCACGTTTCGAAACCGTCATGAGAAAGGGCAAGGAGAAGCAAGTGCCCGTCAAACAGGCCATGACCATCCCGCTAGGCCCACAGCTACAGGCACAGTTTCGGTCATGCCGTGGTGCCGATAACATGGGCTACCGGCAGCGTTACTATGCGGCGCGCCAGGCGAGGCGGGATGCGGGTGAGGAACCAGACGTCTACGACGATGTCTTTGCTGGATCCATTCTCTCTGATGCAACCACGCGTGGTGATATTCAGCCCGAGGACATTGTCTTGTCACTCTCCATCGACGGAGCTCAGCTCTATGAGAAAAAACAATCTGATTGTTGGGTCTATATCTGGGTGCTGCTTGACTTGCCACCCGACCTGCGATACAAGAAAGAGCACGTTCTTCCTGGTGGATTCATCCCCGGTCCCAACAGGCCAAAGCACATGGACTCCTTCATTTACCCAGGGCTCCACCATCTCCGAGCGTTGCAGTCAGAGGGACTGCGCATCTGGGACTGCCGCACCAATCAGTTTTCACCTCATTCCCCTACTTCTTCCTCAGCACTGCAGATGGTCCAGCACTTGCGCAGATACATGGAGAAGTGGGTCACCATGGAGCACATGGCTGCCGCGAGCACTGTGGCTTGAAGGGAAGACACAAGCCAGGGGGTGGTCATTACTACCCAGCACTACTCAAACCACTGGGTTATAATGTACAAGGGTGTGATCACAACGATGTTGACGCGTTCCGCGACCTTCCACAACCCTCCACGAAGCCTACCGCAACAACATCACCCGCTTGATGGGCTCCCGGACGGAACAAGAGTTCCGGGAGAACCGCAGGGAGACTGGGATCTCCAAACCTAGCATCTTCCTGGGGTTGCCCGAGCGCCATTTCTCGGGCATGCCTGGATGCCTTTCTATTGACCACATGCATATTATCTGCCTCAACCTCCCTGACCTCTTCCTAGGCCTATGGCGTGGCACTCTGCCAGTGGACCGTGACAACGGCGACTCCGTTGCAGCCTGGGACTGGGCTGTCCTCAAAGGGGATACATGGATTGCACATGGTAACGACATTGCACGGTGCCGGCCCTATTTCCCTGGTTCATTTGATCGCCCTCCACGGAACCCCGCAGAGAGGATCTCGAGCGGGTACAAGGCCTGGGAATTTCTACTCTACCTTTTTGGTTTGTGCCCTGCCCTGCTATATGGTATCCTGCCAGAACGATATTGGTCCAATTTCTGCAAGCTTGTCGCGGGCATTCGGATTCTTTTACAGCGCTCTATCTCAGCACAGCAAGTTCACCTTGCTCACGTTCTCATTCTAGAATTCACGAGGAATACGAGGCGATATACTATTGTCGAATGGTATCGCGTCTTCATTTCTGTCGCCAAAGCATCCACGGACTCTCGCACCTTGCGCTTGACACCATGCGCCTCGGTCCTGGCATGTACTCCTCGCAGTGGCCTCTCGAACGGACTATCGGGAACCTGGGCCAGGAGGCCAAGCAACACTCCAAGCCTTATGCAAACTTTGCGAACTGCGGCTTGCGACGCACGCAGACATCAGCGATTCAGGCGATGGTCCCTGGTCTGGGGCCCCGGCCACGTCAATTACCCCGCGGGGCGGTTCCTCTGGGTGACGGCTATGTGCTACTGCATGCAACTGATGAGAAGCCCATTGTACCTTGCGCAGAGCATGCCGCGGCACTCCGGATTTTTTTGGAGCAGAATGGGGCACAGGTACCAGAGCGCAGGTGGATTCGTTGGGCACGCCTGCAGCTCCCCAACCTCCAGATTGCTCGGTCGCACTGGAAAGAGACAGAGCGCGCATTCTCTGCAGAGCGGGTGCGCCGTTCGCGAAATGTTAAAGTACGTTCCATTGCTGTGCTCGCAGATGGTCTGTAGACTCACGTGGATGTTCTGGTGGCCATAGTACGTACTTCAAGACACAACGCACATAGGCGAGGTGCAGTTCTTTTTCCGAAGCGATTGTACTGGGCCCCAGCTCGCATACGCGCTCGTCTCAGTGTGGTCCAACCCCGATGCCAACTTGCTAGCAAAATCCTTTGGAGTGGTGCATTCGTGCACCTACGAAGGCTTACAAAACCTTCAAGTTATACCAGCCAAGTGCATACTATCTGTGGTTGCCATGATGCCCATGGAACCGAGCAAGGGCGACGACAGTGCCCGTTCTTCCTCTTGGAGAAGCCCGGGTTGGAAATCCTCTTGATGGGCGACCCTGCGCCAGGTGAAGCAGACGAAGTGGACCTGGCCGAGTAGAGGCACGCATAGAGGTGCGGCATCGTTACTTGGACAGTAAGCGCAAATGTACTTTGTACCTGTAGCTCAGAGAGTACTACATCTAGATATATTGCGCGCTACCTGCTATAGCTAGGGTGGTACAGCCCAGACGCTTCCTCGCCCTCGGGGCACCGGCCATACAACTGCCTTTTTTACCGCTCCTCTGGCTCGAGCACCATCAGCTGTGCGGCAACGATGCCCACGCTAGGGCTTTGCGAGTCGCCACGGCCGGGGAGCTTCTCGCTGTTGATATTGCTGCCGCCCATGGGCGACGCGTTCGAGCCAACGGGCGACGCGTGCAGCGCGCTGTTGATGGCAGCCACAGTCAGTGTAGACGAGGGCTGCGCCGGGGCGGGGATCATGGCAGCGATGGCCATACAGTACCGCGCGAGGTTGCCTTGAGCCTCAAGCCAGCCAGATCAGAAACCAAGGAGTGGCTCCCTTTTGAGTAAGGCGGTGTAGAACGTGTATGCGTAGTAAATGAATTCCTGCAGGTGCTCCATGGCGATCTTGGAGCCGAGCGAGGATCGGTGGAGGTTCTCGAGCAGCCTGTGGAAGCCATTCGTCCAGAGGCGGGTGATGATGTTGTATTTCTCGGGTATGTTGCACAGCGAAACAGGTACTCCGGGCGCTTGTGAGATCTCCAGTAGGTTGAGCATCATATCTGCAAGCCTGTAATCACATTCAGTCACTGCGACCAAAGGAAATCAAAACAACATTACATTTTATGATCCTCAATCGCTTTCTTCCAGTGTGCCTTTTCCACATCCTCGCTACCGGTTACCGAGCCTCCCTTGATGACGATGCGGCTATCGTCCGCGGGCTCGCCGGGATTCGTGAGGATCTTGGTCTCAAGGGCCGAAATGTCACGGTACAGCCTTTTGAGCTGTGTTGAGAAGGTGCTCTTCGATTCTTCGCGGGGCTGCTTGTGTTCCCAGAACAATGACGGCGCTGGGGTCGCATGGAGGGAGCCAGTGGGGAGCGCGTGCCCGGCCTGAGGCGGGGTGACGTGGTATGATGATAGCGGCGGACGGGGCCCAGGCGCTGTTGCTTGGCTAGGGTAAGAGAGCAGCATCGGACAGTGCTAAGCTCACTCACAAATGCCCTTCTTGTTGACTGGTGGTGCCCACCACCATTCGCGTCAACAGAACGTGCGCCTGCGGTAGGGTCTTGCGCGTGAGTCCCCAGCTGGTGCACCGGCGTGCTCTTCATCCCACAGAAACCCGGGCACAAGACCGCGAGGTCCTAGGATGTTTTGGCGGGTGGCACGGGTTGCGGGGTCAGTCCGGAGAGAGGATTCGGCGCCGTGACAGAGAAGGCGACGCCCGAGCGGGAGGGGAGCGGAATTCAAGCACACTCTGGCCACGCCTACGCACAGAACATCGCAATGACCCCCGCTCACGCTAGGCTCGCGTCTTGGTCGAGAGTCATTGGAGGCTGGCGTTGGTGGGCTGAGGTATAGAGAAAAATAAGGACCAACCCGTGCACCCCACCGCTCGGGCGGTCTCGCTCTTGGTCGATGGGGGCACGGTGGGTGAAGAAGAAGAAAAAAAAATCCAGATGCACCCCGCTGCGTGAGGAAAGATGGGGCTAGGCGACGACGGGGGCGCAGTGACTGGGAGGGAAGAGGCCCGCGGATATATGTACAGTCAACGGAATGTGCCACGTGGCACCACGTGACATGGTTTCCCAATGCCAGGAACTGGTCCCAGCCGTCCAGCGGTGCTCGACTTGCGCGGGACAATGGCGCTCCCATCGGCCAAGCTAGAAAATGGAGTGAGTGTGGATGAACAGTAGAAATGATGGAGTGCGCATACGAGGGCGTAGAGGACGCAGGTGTGTAGTCGCCGGGCGATTTAGGCGTGGAGACGGGCTTCCACGCCTGCGCTACGGAGAAGGAGACCGGGTCTTGCTTTCGGTGGTCAAAGAGCTGGCGGGGCTGGGACGCGTCGCACTGGCGCGAGGACTCTGCGGGGGCTTGAGGGGGGTGCGAGCTTCCGGCAGAGTCGGACATGGCCTCGGGCTCGGCTGTGCGGCGCATGGGGACGGGGTTGGTGTTGGGGTTAAAGAGCTTCGAGGCGTGCTTTGCGGATGTGGCATGGGCATGAGCGTGGACGGGTTGTTGGGATGGAGAGATGTTGAGGACACGGGAGAACTTGCCCGGGTCTGGCTCGGTGCCGTCTATGCGAACATGGGGCACCTGTGCAGACGCGGGGAGCCTTTGGGGGAGGACGAGGGTGGCCCCTACAAGGCGGGGAGGGTGGGGCATTCAGAGCGGTCCTTTGTGCGAGACTAACTGGCAGGGATGGGACATCGGTTGGTGTGCAAGCGGGCGTTGGTGGTGGGAGATACGCACCTGGCCTCCTTCCACTTAACAGCGACCATCTTCTCAGCAGAGTCAGTAACTACGGGCACGGAGTCCCTGTCCCTGTGCCGTTCTTGGTGCAGTTCGGGCAGGTCGAGGTGCATTGTGGATGGCGAGGGTAGGAGTAGGAGAGAAGAGCACCGCGCTGATAAAGGGCCTACTTTGACCTACAACATTCTGTATCGTTTGTGTGTGAGTGTCGCGCGGGTCCTTGGCAAGGTCCTGCAGCGCCGCCTGCACTGTGCAAACTCTACGTAGCGTCGTAGACGGTGGGAGGGGGTTATGAGAGAGGTCCGGCAGCGCTGCCATGCAACCAGAGTCAGTCACGTGACCAATCGACTTAGCATTTCTTGCCCAGCTCTCGGACTCCCAAGGGCAACGAGCAACTCCCTAGCACCATACAATACATTTTTCATCATATTACTAGGTATGGGTGGGGCATATTTTACAGTGGGAATCGGGAATCTTGCTAGCGTGTACAGACGGCGCCCGGCGTGCTACTGCAACATTGTGGCAGTCAGATAGGGCCTTGAGGACAACAGAGCGCTTACAACGTCGCCCTCCGAATTGTATCTTAAGCTGTCGGTGTCCCATATCTCTTGGAAGGTGGTACCAACTTCATCAAAGGCACGGGTATACCCCTCTTGATAGCCTCTCCTGTACCCCTTGTGGTACCCACGATTGTACGCGTCCACGCGCTCATCCTCGCCCTTTTGTTTCAGCACAGTGTTCTCAGGCCCATTACCTTGCGCTCCTGCGGCTGATGTTTGTGCACAGGCGACATTCTCTTCAGCGGAGACTCCGATCTCGGCAAGAACTCCGACCTCAGAACCACGGCAGCAAGGGTTAGGTGCAACTGTAGATTCGCAGTACCACGACGGCACTTGGGCACCTGTATAGAGAGGATGTGATAGGTCGTTTTCATCGACAGAGTGCTTGATTGGAGAGGATGTATGGCCAAGAGGTGATGGAAACACAGTACGATCATGGGGCGCAGGAGGTGAGGAAAGCTGCGCTGGGGCGATAGGACTGGGGCTAGAGAACAGCCAGTCCGGAGCAGAGACAGTTCTTCGAGTCACTGGAGTGCGTGGAGGTGAGTCAAGAGAGTATCGAGCTGGTGTTGCGCGTGTGTCGCTGAGATCAAGAGCTTTCGTGTGGCCTGGGACAATGCAAGGTGCAGCCTCCGAAACCCAGGATAGCGCCTGCGAATCGGACTCTGTCACGCTGACCGCATCTTCCCCTGTGAGTTGGACAACTGTCTCTGATGGAACCAGAGCTAGTGCGGCAGTGTGAATTGTAGCGTTTCCGCATTCAGGCAGCCAGGATGGGACCTCGGAATCCGATCCTGCCGCGCTGCCAGTGTCTTCCAGGAGCATGATGGGGGTGCCTGAGGGAGGTGATGAGCCGGCTCGGTGAGTATCTCCCTGATCACTTTGCGTAGCCGGCATATATGCGTTTGCGTGTAGTTCAGCAGAGTACGATATGGAGGAGGGTAGCGCGACGAACCACGTGAGCATGACGCGTCTCGAATTCGCAAAGTCGTGCGAGTCTGCCAGGCGCTTCTTTTCTCCCCCCTCCACCATGCCCTCTCCCCTCTCTCGCACCCCCCGTTTTTTCTGGGACTCTTGCAATACCCTGGTTTTTTTCTTGAACCATGTCTTTTTCAAAAGCGTCCTTCCTGGCTCTATCCACGGACACGCACTCTCTTGACTCTCCCTCTCTTGGCTCGGGATCCTCTGGCTCTCCGGCGGACTCGTTCAGCGAGTTACTTGCAACCCCACTGGATCTGGAAAATTATCACCAGCTTCGTCTTGGCAACTCTCTAGGTCTCAGGTCCTCGTGCTCTCTTGGTGGTCTTGGGTCGAGATCTCTGGAATCTTCTAGGGACCAATCTCTTGAGCGGCTCCGTTCTTCTACACGTTCCTACTCCTCGGCACATGCAGCCACTGGTTTCTCTCTTGGGTCACCTATTGATCAGCA
Source organism: Gloeopeniophorella convolvens (assembly GCA_022496205.1). Lineage (NCBI taxonomy): Eukaryota > Fungi > Basidiomycota > Agaricomycetes > Russulales > Gloeopeniophorella > Gloeopeniophorella convolvens. The sequence continues at coordinate 5,231 of WTXD01000134.1, read as the reverse complement.
CTCTATCGGAACAGCCACTCGCTCAGCGTCTCTCACGCCCCTTCAAAGCCCTCAAGAACTCTTCTCTCAGGCAAGTATCTGGGTACCTCTGGGCTATATATGCGCACTCTGACAACGAAATTGAGGACGCGCGCCACATCTTACAACATGCAACGCACGAGGACCTGATGGGTGCTGGAAACGAGGCACACAGGGATCTCTTTTCAAAATACCTTGAAAGCGCTGCATCGCTCAAGGTCCTTCAGTGAGTGCACGTTCTCCGGGCTACTCTAAACTCATCACTTTCCCAGGGGCGCCCACGATAAATTGATTGAGAAAGTCGGCACCCCCAGCACCCAAGCCAGCGCTGATGTTCTCCCTGCCCCACCTATCATCACCCTCGACAAGAACAAGTACGAGAACGTCAAGTATTGGCACAAGGGTGATGAACTCAATGCCAGAAAACCCCACAAGCAGAACAAGTTTCCAACCGCCGATGATGCGCCACGAGGGCCTGGGCAATCTGCTGAAGGCGAGAACGTCACGTTCTGGTTTTTTCAAGAGAGCAATGGCAACATGGTCTCCTGTGACGTAGTCAGGGAGTTTCGCAAGTCTGCCAAGGACATCTGGATGCGATGGGCCCGCGCGGGGTATGTGCAGTCGCCGTGGAACTCTGTTGATGAAAAATACAAGAAGCAGTTCTATGCTCTAATGGAAGATGAGTTCCCCTTCCTCCGCCTATGCGCCCGGCACTACGAATGCGATGCGATAGCGCATATAGACTATTCCCATTGGTACAAGAACAACGTCAAAGGTAAACTAGATGGTCAAGCACAAGATAGCAAAACAAAAAAACGAGCGTGCTCAGTCGCTTGTCCCTGCAAAACGCACGCGCTCGCCGACCCCCATCGGCAATACCAACGACCCTGCTGTTGCTAACACGTCCGAGCCTCAGACACCCGCACCCGACCCAGCATGCCCTCCAGCCATCGCGAGGGTGCGCCCCAGGATTGTCATTGACCAGACAACACCCACTGTCCCAGCCACTCTACCTCAAGAGCCCACGCGCCGTGAGCAGACCAAGGTAAACTTAAGGTTTTCTTTTATTGCGGTCATCACGCTGACCGATATTTTCTGGTTTAGACTGCAACACAGCCCAGCCCACTGTACGTCTCCTAGCACCTCCATGACCCCACACGCTTATATATGCTTCAGCGCGATCGTGGCCCACCGAGTGCCTCCTCCCTCCGTCTTGCAACCAGAGGACCGCGTCGCGGCACCTGTTCCCGGTACGTGCCTCCCGCTCCTGCCTCACTCAGCAGCTAATGGTTTGTTTGCAGCGTTGCCTACCATAATGAGCCCCGCTTCGAAGCAACGCGGAGCTCAGATGGCACCGCCGGCATCATCAACGCCCAGCAGCAGTGAAGCAACCACGCCTGGGGCTACCTAGAAGGGGAAAGGCAAGGCGGGAGGATCCTCCATGATGCGCCCGAACAAGAACAGCAAGACACCACAGTACGTCCGTGCCTGCATTCACTCTACGTGGTGCGTCGCTCAGCACAACATAGGAACTTGTATGCCACCTGGTACATCAAAACGTACGGCCCCCAGCCGTGCGATAAAGTTGCAAAGGCCTGGAACGAACTCGATAAAGCGACACTCGAGGTACGTGTCTCCATGCTCCCTAGAACATGTACTGATAGTCCAACTAGGAGTGGAAGCAGATATCGGCCGACGCGAAGAAATCCAACAACGCTACGACTTAGAGAAATTTCACAAGCCTGGCCTCGGATTCGAATGCGCACGTGTAATTGCAAGTATCGGAAGAGCCAGCAAGAAAGGATCAAAATGAATCGAACCGGCAAGCGATGGAGCCTGTGGAATCGGATGGGATTGGAAGGAATTGTATTGAATCGGGGGCGATGGGTGGGCACGAGGACGCGGACAGCAGCTAGGATTCAATTAGATGCATTCACATACATTGGCAATCCAATTGTATTCATTGGGATTCCAACACATTCAGACGCGCGACGCAGATGTGGCACAAGATGATTCATTCAAATGAACATAGACCAAACATTTGAATCGAAATGAAGTGATACATTTGGCGTCATTTCGATTCCGCGGGATTCTCACTGGGGCTGAGTGAGCATGACGTAGTGTGGGAAACTGGCTTAGCGAGCGTGAGTAAGGTGCATCAGTCAGCACCAAGTGGCTCAGTCAGCAGCTGCGGAGTCGCTTTGTAAGCGCTCCTCTAGTAGTATATAAACCTATGTAGTTGCGCACTTAGGTCCTCAGACTTTCCTCTTGAGGACCAGGTAAGAGTGCCAACAGCCTCTCTGTAGTAGTACTACAGTTCTAATCTTGAGGACCAGCTTGTCTACAGTCTTGACTCATTGCGAGACCTTGCACAAAGGCCTCCAAGTTGCAACACCGCTCCTGGACAGTTGGTTGGCGCAAGACTTCAGCTCTGCGCGAACGCCTCGCTGGTTGTCTCAAAACAACCTTCCTTTGACCGTACTAGTGTTGTGCGGAGTTGGAGCTCCCGCCACAGATAGCATGACAGAACCGGTCAGAAGTGTCATAATACCGGACCGATTATAATAAAAGTCACTTACCGGGCCCTTATCTCCGGAGGTGGGCCTGTCTCAGACCATTCCATGGCTGTAGATTGAAGCTCAATCATTTGATCCTCTGTTACTCGAGTCATAAGCTCGCTGGTGGCCAGCTACAGAGCACCAAAGAAAGCAGGAGTGCCAGCAGGTGCATTGGATCTTTAGCCAGTGAGAACAAGGATTTCTCCACGATTCTCTTGATAGAACACATTGCAGGCCGACCACTTGCAAGTGAAATGCATGAAACAGGTCAGAGCACGGCATGAGCGATTGTCAAACCACTTGCGGACAACCTACTAGAGTGGTAAGTGATGGACAAGCTGTAGATAATACTTCACAGACCTTGTGAGCCTCTCCCTTGTCAAAGTCATCCTCAGCTGTCCTTAAATCTGCTAGCTCAGCCAGCATAAGATCCACAAGCATGGCTCGTTGCTTTGCATCACTTTCATGATACTCTTCAAGGTGTTTAATGAGGATAGCACCATCTTCATCAATGACCACATATTTGGAGTTGCTATCATCTGCGACTCGTGTGGTGAGTACATTCTGAGCCAATGCGGCATCTAGAGCAGGTACACTGCTTCTCTCAATGTTCTGAAACTCCACAGAGTTGTCAAAGAGAGTAGACATTGTTGTAGAGTGGAAGGATAGAGGGAAATGTTAGAGGACAATGTAGGAAGGCTTGAAAGATGCTTTCTGTAATTAATTGCATGACATCGATGGCCAAATACGAGCAATCTCATAACAGAGCTCATTTGATTGCGATAAGATAGGATGTCTAAACCAGGCAGTGGTTGGACCGCCAACTGACCAGCCCAGACAGTGACCGGTCCGGTCACAGGCACATATCACTGTTTTCTACTATCTACATATGCTGTGTCATTATTCAATGTTGTAGACATAGTTTAGATGGGTTAGGAAGTGAAGATGCACACGCAGAATACATTGTACAATGGTAAGGCCATAGATGAGATACAGGAACACATGTATATACAAGTCCCTATCACTCCCCAAAGTTTTGCTTCCTGTCCAACAGGTAGCGCCTCACACGAGCAAGAGTCATAGAAACATGATCCAGGGTGGCCTTGGCATCCCCCAGAGCCCCCAGAGCTGCATCCATGTCATCAATAACAGGAAGAGAAGAAATAATGAGAGGGCGGCCTGAACTGCGAAAGTAGGGCTGAGAGCTGCTTGGCCCAGTGATGCTAGGGCTCTCAGGCTCAGGGATGACGGGATGTGCACCAGTGGCAGTCTTGAGTCGCTTGGGGGCAGGCTAAAAAGATTCCAGAATGATCAGGACATTGAAAATGACCGGACTGGTCAATTACACACTGGGCTGGAAGCCTAAGGGCTGGGACTCTTCTTAGCCGGATCAGTAGGCTCATCATCTTCTGGTGTGGCAAATCTGGCCAGACTACCAAAGCCACTTTCCTCTGCACCAGTCTGTGGAGGAGGGGAGGGTGACCCCATGCGAGCATCCTCACCAGAGAGGATAGGAGCTGTAACCTATAGATTCATGATCATACTATGAGCTCAGAGTTAATGAGAATCTGTGTAAGACGTACCTTGGCCTTTCCCTTTGATCTCTCAGTAGGAGGGGAGCTGGGGGAATTCCTCTGTGATCTCAGAGGAGGAGGGGGAGGTGGCATCTCTGCAGATCCCACTGGTTTGCTCTCTAACTGTGGGTAAATATATGAGTGAGTAGAGATAGTTGAGATGAACTTTTTGCAGTGCCCTGGGCACTCTGAGGTGTTGCAGGCCTCCTAGCATCCTGCTTTGCCACCTGCTTGACCTTGGAGGCCTGAGAAGGGGTATCAGAGACCTCAGGGGTCTCTGGGGCAGAGGAGCTGGTGCCGGTCTTGGCCTTGGACTTGGTGGGGGCCATAGGGAGCTGCTAGGTGGTAAGGAAGTCTATGGGATGCTCTGAGTCGCTCTGGACATTGAGAATAACCGGGCCAGTCGACCCCTTGATCAGATAAGCATCTGACCAATCTGTAGGATCAAAATGACCGGCCCGGACATCTAGTAATTGGCTAGACCTCAGAGGCGAGCCGATAGAGTTCTCACACATAACATATCTTCCATCTGTTTCTAGAACATTCTAGAAACTTCCAGAAAGCAGTGGAACACTTTGATGACAATTGATATCCATGTGATCTATCATGTAAACACTTGGGACCGGGCCCTGCTAGCCCAGCCTGGTCCTATGCTTCTTTGATCACATGACTCAGCTCATGCTTCTCAGGCTTCTAAATAACATCATGCCTTGTTCTCTGTATGACAAGTGCTCCCTTGAGTTCGATAATATTCTAGAATGTTCTGGAAACATTGAAAACCATTGGTGACATCATTCAAGGCCATGTTTGGTCGCTGTGGGCAGAATACCGGACCGAACGGTGCCCGGACCGGTCTGGGGCATTCTCCCGCCTCTGAGCAGTTCCCTTGTGCCTTCAGCACATTCAGACTTCGTCCCCAACACTCTAGCAATCAACTATGTCTTCCATCCTCGATCAATTCACAGCCCTCTCCTCCAATAAGCAGAAATTGCTCATCATTGCTGGGAGACTCATGGAGGCTTTTCAGCAGTGCCAGAGAAACAACACAGTGCCTGATCAGGTGCTGATAGGTCATATCAGG
>WTXD01000133.1:0-33245 GCA_022496205.1 Gloeopeniophorella convolvens | reverse complement strand
CTCCAGGTGCGTCCGAGCTTCGATGCAGGCGTTGCCACTTCCGGAGCATAAGGTGGCAGATGAAGCACATTGGATACGGTTCGCGTCTTGGCGATTAGGAAGTGACAGAGTCCCCCGGAGTAATCACGCCACCGCAGTCTGAGCACGTCAAGCTGAATGGATTGTGCCGTAATGGGTGGGTCGCTTGGGAAGCAAGGAACGTTCAGCGGAACTTGGACGGGTTTTGAGGAAACCAATGGATTTCGTCGCTTGTACAAGCGAGGGAGATAGGCTCTGCCAGCTTAGAACACATGAGACACGATCGAAATCGAACGCTCTATCAAGCTTCAAGATTCGGTCCTTGCCAAGTGGTATGGCAAATCGACGTGGTCACGACGTTGGCGCGGGGCGCGTGACGATCGGTGACTACACAATATCTGAAGGCCTAGCCCTTACCAGCGCCTCCAATTTGGTTGTTAGTGCAGTGCAGTCTGGACGGACACCACGTTTAAGTCTCTGTCTTTCAGAGGACCAATCATTGCACGTGTCACGGCAGACTAGATCAGGCGCACCTACATGTACGTAAGAGGCATTGTCAAATTCACCCAGATACGCACTCCTGCACACCTCACAAGCATGCACCGGGGCCACTGTGGACATGAGGGGCTATGCTGCGTAGGAATTGTGAATCTCCAAGCACGCATGTCACGCATTCACGCTCTGCGGATGCACCCCATGGTTATTACTGTTAGTGTGGTTCGCAACTTGTATCGAGACCAGCTAGTGCTGAGCTGTTGGCTCAGCACCCACGCAAGTCGTAATTGACCCTACATCCTCGAGCGGCACAGTAAGGATCGACACATGTGTCTCAGATGATAATTGGCGAGCCTCGCTCGATTGTTCCTTCGTGTGCCAATCATGAGCGGGGAACCGATAGATCATGGCTGAGGATCTGAATGACGTACAGAGTGGAGAATAGCGAGAGAGCGTATAACTTGCCTAGCATCGCCTGGATGGTAGACAGCCATATCTGATGATTTCCTGTAGAAAGAGGACATCTGTTGGCACGGGATTGGACTGACTGTCTCAGATAGTGTGAAGTACGCACCGGGCGAGATGATGCAAATACCAAATACACAACCAAGAGACGGATAGTACACATAGCAGGTGGAAGAGCTACTTGCCACACGATCACCGTCAGGTGAATGACTCTACCAATTCGCTCAACTGAGAACAACCGGACATGCTTCAAATACGTACCTGACGAATACATCTGGGGTGGATATGGTTGGGAGACCGCGTAAGGTGGGTAAGTACTGAGGGCAGTAAAAGTAAGTTGCTAGGACAAGTGTAAAGGGACGGGGGCGGAGTGCTCACGAATGATAGTGATAGCCATATGCATGATTTTGGGGATCGACCCTCAGGCACACGCTGCAGCGATGGCTGAAATCATACTCGTAGGGAGTATTGTACTAATTAAGACTAGAACAATGCATAATGAGCGATGTAAGTCCCGTTCTGTATACTGTACTACTGGTCGCCCACATGGATACCAGATCCCATTCACCATTGATCGAAAATGGGGAGTTCGAGGAAGACATCCGGAATCGAGACGAAGTATGTGCGCCGTAGCCCATGTTGACATGAGAATTGAACCCAATAACGTCAGGTAAAGTGAAATCTGAAACATAAACTCAGCCCGGGACCACAGGAGAAGGAAGGACGAACAGTGATATACCAGTTCTTGTTCAGGATCTGCCAAGAAGGAAACGTTAGCGCGGCGAAAGCTCCCTAGCCAAGGTCTCGACAAACGTTGTGACACCGGGAATCAGTAACGCTTGAACGGGGATAGCCATGAGCGTGGACCGGAGCAAGTGACAATCAAGTCAGAAACGCCGGGATACCGTCACTGTGGAAGCCCTCACGACTATTATGTGCACCGACTCAGTACACTCAAGATATGCCTGGCCGCCGGAACATCCAAGGTAAGGGTTAGACGTGGGGTGACATACATCTTCCAGAGATAAGCGGTGCACCGGTTGTCCAAAGTCATCCTCCATGCAGAAGCGAAGCATATCCCCGTTTGAGTACTGCGGAAGCTATTGTCACTGACTGAATTTCTACGAATCGCTGATTACGACGACGCACAATCCAACTGCAGTGGCAGAAGCAACGAGGAATTTCGTCCAGACGGAGTCATCAGTGTACTCGAGAGATAACCACCGAACGAGCTGGGATATGACCAATCCAGTCTCCAGACCTTGCGCGAAGACGCTGACAATTCCCGGTCCAAGGACGGTGCTTGGGTCCGGTATCGGAGGCGTGGTCAAAGGGGACAAAGTGGTCATTGTGTCAGAGAGAAATGCGGGTCCGAGTTCGCACGTTCATGCTACGGGGAGAGATGGGAGGAGGGAGCCAGTCGACAGTCGACCTCAGCCAAGGCATAGGAGCGTCTTATACTCGCACCTGGCCAAATGGGAATCCTGTATTGTCCAACCTAGACGTTTCCTGAACGGGTAGGCGCCAACGTCGCCAGTCGACAGCAGCGCGGGCACGCAGATGGGGTATGAGAGGATCCAATTCAATCAGAGTGGGTGAACGGTGGCCCGGCGGGGACGATGGAAGCTCTCTCGCCCGCTTACGAAGGGCGTTCCTGAGCCTGGCCGGCGGGCGTGGGCGGAATCAAGAAGCAAGTGCTATGATGAGTGACAAGATAGAGATAACGAACGCAAAATCTCACCGATTTGAGACAGGGTAGAAACGTTACAAGCACCGTAGGCCCTTCACGACAAATGGTGATTATGTGTGTAGAGTGGGGAGCCCGGAGAAGCTATGGGCGTAATGAGTTTGACAAGGAATTCGCCCTTGGACTCGCCTATTTCAAGGTGATCGCGGAGGTGAAGCCAGTCTCGAGGAAGTAGTTTGGACGATTCGATCCGATTCTGCATTGATCACTGTCACCGACGGCAAGAGTCAACTTCTGTTGGAGACGGTCAAAGTCGAGCGACACGGTGTCGCTCAACTGGCCAGAAGCGGCCGGGCCCGGCCGAAACACTAGGCCTGCGCACTACGCAATACGCTCCGGGTCGAGCCGGTACGCGGTACGCCTACGGAAGCATGCCCTAGCATGCCATACGTACACATGTGTGGAAGGCAAGATAGATTTACAGTAAGAAAATAAATAGATAAAAAGTGGAAGGCAAACGCAAGCTGCAAACGCATCAGAGAAGCACGGCGCCGTCAGTGCGCGCGCCGAGCGTCAGTCTTGCTGTGATCAAATACTTAGACGCGCCTTCCAGACGCCGACGAATGATAAATGCTGGAACCGGCGGCGGGGTGTACTGGTCAGTACAGCGGTACGTGGCAGGGGTTTATATCTACATATGTACAACAGCCCTTGTGCCTAGCAGACTGACGATGCGCGTAGGAGTCGATACATCCTGAACTTCGCGTGCGAGGTGGCATGGAAAATTCAAGCGGACGATGGCGGAGGCACTGCGCGCCAAATGGCGCTGCCGGCGAGATACGCGTGCTGCCAGAAACGAAAGTCGGGCGGAAAAGGGTAGTCGTTGTGGAGCAAGATAAACGCGCGTCAGCTATACTTAGCAGCTTCCGGCGGACAGCGCCTACTTATGTGCGTGGTCTACGCAGATTGAAAGTTGCTAATTTCGCTGCCAGATTTCCCCATCCTTTGACTGCGGGCTACGACTACACTTTAGCGCTTGAGTGCGCGTACGGTACCTTTGAGGCCCATGATCTAAATAGGCAACTTCTCCCGCTTCTCCGGACGAGGCGCGGGCCCGGTCCCCAAGAACAATGGAGATTCACGATTGGTTTCGTCTTGACCTCTTTCCGGATTCCTACCAGTCGTAGGTTTGACAAATAGCTAGACAGTAACAGCGGGAAATTAGCTGTCAAACACCGCGAAATCTCCCGCAAGGCACTTACGCGTGCTCAAACGTTTCTCCGCCTAGATTTAGTGTGCGGAGTCCAACGTCGAAGCGAGAAACCGCTAATTCCGATATCTCTTGCACATATCTACACGCTAACTGTGGGGATCCAAAGAGGCACTGTCGACGGTCGTTCCATTACGAAGGATCATGCGAGGTACGCGGGTTCGTCGAACAGAACAATCGAATGTCGGTAGATCCAAATTATGCATGCAAGTAGCGTTGTGCTTGGCGAATGGGCTACTTCAATGATGATCTGGGTGCGGACTCCTAATCCCACTGCTGTGCATAGGAAGCGCATATTGCTGCACAGTTGTTGAATTACCACCACATTGAATGAGGGAGTCAGTGCCTTCAAGTGGTGTCGTAAGTGTCGAAATGTATGTTGTAGGTCCCGACCGGGCGAGTTCCATGCGGTTGTTGCTCGAAGAGAGTCAGCTATGACCGATACCGTTGGGGAGAGACGATGCGTACAGAGTGTAGAACAACGAGAGAACATATAACTTTCCCAGTATGGCCTGAATGGTAGAATACCACATCTGTTGTTCTCTCTGCGCACGCCGCGGTTCAGTTATCACGGTAGAAAAGAACAGTCAGCACCATATCTCAGGAGTACGCTATGGTGGTCGAGGCACGCTCACCGGGTGGCTGGTAGTGAACACAAGGTACTTGATCAAAAGAAGGATGGTGCAGATGCAGGGTGGTATAGCAGCTTGCCACACAACAATGATGAATCGCGATATACGCTGTGCGTTGTCTGGTTTAGTTGTAATCATTCTCCAGAGATCATGAAGCACCAACCCGGCGTAAATGGTCCGTATGAACATTTTTCAGGGAAGATGTCAGGTAGCGAAGCACTTGGCACAAGACGAGAGTTTCAACGGCAGGTGAAGAGACAAGTAAATATGGCATACTTATGATGGTAATAGCAATGTCCAAAACTACGTCGAAATCGTTTCAGGAGCCATGTGGGAAGACAAGCATGAACCTACTTGTGGGGATGAGGAGGAACGCGAGGACTGCGCAGAGCATCGTGAGCGGGCCCGACAGATAGTTAAGTTGGTATCTCACATGGGCACCATATTCTACCTGCTGAAGGGTGATACCCCTTGCCATCGGCGGGCCTGATGGAGCCGTGGCGAAAGGCATACAGCGAAACCAAGATTGCAGTGACGACAGAGCCGATCGAGGCCAAGACAAGCGGTATCTAAAACAGACGTCGATTCTTCCAACCAATGGAATAGCGTACCAAGATACTTGCCGTGCAATACAGATTTTTCTTCAGAATCTGATGGTCACGAGTCAAGATCGTGCAAGTAGCCAGAGTCGATAGAGACCGACATAGTGACAACGCCAAATGAAGAACCCTTGAACCGGTACTGCAATGAGGGTGGACTGGGGGACTGTCAGGCCAAGGAATAGCCTCATTCTGCCGACAAACACTCACAAGGACTACGTGGACAGACTCAGTCCATTCGGGGAAGATCTTAGACGCCACAAGATAGCAGAGCATCAGTATATGATGCATGACGGGTCACCGGTCATCAACAAGCCACAGGCACATCTTTGGGGAAAACAACCACTCACGAACTCCCCGAAATTGCGAACGTAGATCCTCCATGCAGAGGCAAAGCACACCGCGGTTTGGACGCTGGTCATCCGTGACAAATAACGTGAGGGCGTGAATTTAGGCAAATGACGTGGAGACTCACAATCCTGCAACCGTAACAAAAATAACGAGTGCAACGACGCCGGGGCTGTCCGTCCGTTCGAGAAACAGCCAGCGGGAGAGCTGCGTGAGCACGAAGCCGCATTGAATGCCTTGGATAAAGAGACCGATGACACCCGGGGCGATGACTTCTGCGATGCTTTGTGGCGGTGTCTGTCGTATGAACGATGCGTTGGAATTGGACATATGTCGGGAGGGTCAATGCGTGAGTCGACTGCGGGTATGTGCGCGTGCGGAGCTGCGCAGGTCAGAGGATGAGGACGGGGAATGCAAGCAGGGTCGAAGTGGGCGTATAAATCGATTCTCCGCAACGCCCAAGCCAACGGTGCCCGGGTTGACCAAGCAGCGAGGTCACGGGCGACGGCTAGCGACGACAGTGGCAGAACGGGGTAAGCGCGGCGCCTAGCAGAAGGCGAACCGAGACTCTTCCTACGGGAAACAATTCAAAGACTCCATTGACCTAGCTAGAATCGATCGCGCCGGTCAGTTAAAAGTCACCTACTCCTTCCATTCGGGAGGCGTACTAGCCTCATGAATCAGGAAATCAAAGGGTAGCCAGGAAAACTCCGGGGTATCGAGGGACGAGACTCGATGGTGAACACACATGCCTGGTCACTGGTGTGCTTAACTTACCACAGTGACGGTGTACTAGGGTGTAAACGGTTATTCCGCTGTCGATTTACCATTGAAGAGGCGGTCTGGGTCAGGTCCGTCAATTCGGAAGTCGGAGTCGCCTACCCGAGGGCCATCCCGGCAATCTCCGCGTTCCCATGGGAAGAGCTTGCTACTGACCTGATGGGTCCGTGCTTCCAGCTGTGCCATGCATGTACTGAACAACGTACTTAGGCACCGCTGGACTGGTTGTCCTGTCCTTCTTCACCAACTAAAACATTGTACGCATCGAGATTCGAGAGCAATAGAGCGAAGCCTGGGCGCCAAAGACCACCCTTTTTCTCTGGGGGTCTTCCCTTGGGAACCTTCTTCTGCCCATCATCTACTTGCACTTTTCCGGACCGACAGTTCTGGGCCATCTCCCGTGTGGATCCCGCTCCCCGGGTTCGTTGTCTTTATCTCTTTGACACGCTATCTCTGACAGCTTCTGTTTGTCTCGTCTCCAATAGCTCGCGGACGCGGTAGTGCCCATTCACTATAAAGTCAGATGGCTCTCCGTATCCGTGTTCTCGAGCTTCTGAGCTTCTCCGGGTCCCTTGGCTCACGCAGTCATGGGCAAGCCACCGCGCACATCTCGTCTTGCGGCGCTCGCTCGTCCGTCCTCATGGAAACTTGAACCCGAGCCATCGACGTTTGCACCGAGTAGCGCGTGGAGCAACAAGGATATGGATCCCGTTCCTCCCCATCTACGGACGTGGACCACGCTCAACTATGTCGCTTACTGGATATCTGACGCCGCAAACGCCGCAGTATGGGAGCTCGCATCGTCGATGTTAGCGATTGGTTTGTCTTGGTACGTGTCACGCATAGCTGCCATCGTGAATACATCTGGTTGACGCATGCCTTGTAGGCGGCAGGCACTTCCCGCCATTGCAGTTGGACATGTCATTATTGCGATTGTCATGGTATTGAACGGAACTGTTGGCGCCCGACTCCACGTGCCATTCCCGGTCTTGAATCGCTCGTCGTTCGGTTTCTGGCTGAGCTACTTTAGCGTAGTCAGCAGAGTCGTCCTCTCAATGTTTTGGTTTGGCATTCAGACCTTTGTCGGCTCTGAGTGCGTCTATCAGGTATGGCCCCACCCACATGCCTTTCCGAAGTCACCTAATTGCCTTGTCTAGATGTTGAAGGCCATTTGGCCGTCTATAGCACACCTTCCGAACCATCTACCTCCCAATGCAAACATTACCACAGCCGGTATGGGTTTTTTCTATGGGTCCATGCCAGACACGTTGACATGATGCCACCAGGGATGCTCTGCTATTTTCTCTACTGGTTCATCCAATTTCCATTCATGCTCGTCTCGCCGCAGAAGATCCGCTGGTTGTTCTTGGCCAAAGCGATCATAGTGCCGCCGACGTGGCTCGCATTGCTCATATGGGCGTTTGTGAAGGTTCCTCCGAACAGCGGACTGCTGGCACAAAAAGCCGCAATAAGTGGGAGTGAGCTCTCGTGGGCGTGGCTCAGTGCCCTCAACAGCGCACTCGGTATATATGCTACTCTCGGCGTGAACATTCCTGATTTCACAGTAAGTGGCGGTTGTGACGATTGTTTCACCTTGTGACATAGCAGTTACCAGAGATACGCAAAGAACGAGAGAGCGTGCGCGAACCGTTGTCGGTGATCGACCTGGGGATCGCTCACTTTGACCTCCAGGCAATACATTCAGCTCATCATCATCCCAATCGCGTTTACGTTCGCCAGCTTCGTTGGAATCGCTGTGACGAGCGCAGGCATCACCCTCTACGGCCAAGTCCTTTGGGATCCGCTCACTTTGATTGATCGATGGGACAACCGCCCGGCCGCGTTCTTTACATCTTTCGCGTTCGTCCTCACGACCTTGGGAACGAATATCTCGGCCAACTCGCTGAGTGCTGGAAACGATATGACTGCGCTCTGCCCGCGCTATATCAACATTCGGCGTGGTCAAATCATATGTGCGTTTTTGGGCGGATGGGCACTTTGCCCATGGGAGATTCTTGCAAGGTGCGCTTCACGAGCTTCCCGTCCGCACTTGCACCTACTCATTTGGCGCAGTGCAACGGGCTTTCTGTCCTTCATGAACGGTTACACAGTCTTCCTTGGCCCCATTACGGGAGTCATGATCACGGACGTGGGCCCGCCCTTTGCTCTTCATCACGGGCAAGAACTTACGACATTCAATCTAGTATTGGCTCGTGCACCACACTCATGTTGACGTACCTTCGATGTATCAACCCCATGGAAGATATAGGTACTTTCATGGGATGGTAAGAGCTCTTCCCCGATACGCGCTCCATCCCCCTGATCCTTCGTAGAACTGGCGCGCGGCGGCTGCACTCATCACCTCCATCCCGCTTACTCTGCCTGGACTCATCAATAGCATCAACACGAATATTCACGTCGGCGTTGGGGCACGCCTCTTCGACATTGCGTATATCCTTGGCGTATGTGCTTCGTTCTCTTGCGATCGACATGTGTTGAATCTGCTACTCTTTGTAGTTCACGATAGCGTCGATAGTGTATTTCACACTCTCGAAGGTGTTCCCTGCGCACGAAACAATGCTGGATCACGCTATCCTCGAAAGAGAGGATGCGCCGGATGACGGAAGTTATTCTGGTAGTAGCGAAAAGAAGGGAGAGCACGTCGATGTTGTGGAGGCGGCTTAGACCTCTTGCCGGGCACCCTGCACGGCATGGGCTCGTTCTTGGGGCAGCTGAATAAAAACGAATGCATGCGAATAGATGTGAATTTGTTGAAATGAATGTCTTGCGTGCAATCGACAATTTCAACCCGGGGGGACAGCAGATTAATTGCTCGACACGCTACCTAGGCCTGGACATACATGCGCGCGTGCAGGCTAATTGTTGATGTGACAAGAGTAATATACAGGACAAGTACCACATATGGCGCGTTGCGATATCCGCAGGAGGAACACCAGAGTATCCGCGCTAGCCCACCCTTCCTTCACAGTACTGCGTAACCGCGTGTAAGCCGCAGGTCGCGCGATACCGCACGCGCCGGGTTGAACTGGCATCGAGGGCTGGAGATTGGCTGTGTTCTCGATCGAAACGAAGACTTCGGGGGTTATTGAACTTTCATAGGTTGCTAGAGGCGCTCGCATCCGGCTGCAGGAATCTCTCCAAGAAGTAGGCCTTCGCAGCATTCACGAACTCTATCACGCTCTTCTGCTTGAACCCTATTTGGACGGAAGTCAGTCACGCGAATTCAATTTACTCAAATCGAGTAACATACCGTGACCCTCTAGTTCGCATACCATCAGTTCCATGTATACCTTCTGGCTGACGATGTCCCACATGCGCAATGCCTCTCCAACAGGAACACGTGAATCTTCCTCACCATGCGCGATGGACAGAGGCACGGAGATCTTTTCCGCATTGTTCACCGGAGAGACGCGCTCAAGGAACGCGCGGACATCGGGGTTGCTCTCATCACCGTACTCGCGCCTGCGAAGGTCCCGCCGCCGGTCTGCTGTGTTCTCGAGGAAGGACGGCCAATGGGATATGCCGAAATTTGCGACTCCGCATGTCAGCTTGGGCGAAAAGTGTGTGAGGCATGCCTGTGCATTCGCTCAGCTCGAGACAAGAGATATCCTAGGATGTGACCTACATAGACCATGTACCCGCCGTCTATAGTAGGAAGTTAGGCTGTGAGGAGGCAACCGTCGTTCATGAGGGCTCACATGATCCACCCATGATGGCGAGGTGTGATGAGTCGAGTTCATTCTTCATGTTCTGGTCGATATGCTCCAAGAGGGCTCCGATATCCCTGAGGAGACGGCATCAACAATAGACTGAGACGAATATATATATATAAACCCGACTTGACTGCATCCTCCCGCTTGTAGACATCATCCATCCAAGAGTAGCGCTTTCCGTATCCGGTGCTCCCACGGACATTAGGGTAGATGACGGCGCAACCAAGCTCGTTCACCAAGTAGCCATGAGTGGGTCTGGTTGTCGAAGCGCTTATCAGAATACCGCTATGGTATAGCCTCAAAATACGTACATCCTCGTATCAGCGGTTGCCTGACTCTCCGGCCCACCATGTATGTTGATTATCACCGGCACGACCTTCTTCCTGTCATGGGGGTGGTAGTACATACAAGGCACCTCCAGACCATCGAAGCTCTTGAACTTCAGAAGCTTGGGTTCGAACGTCTTGAACTGTGGCGCGGCTGGCGTTGCTTGGCGGTACGGTTTGGGGGTAACAGAGATGAATAAGTTGTCCTGTTCGTCCCGCACAGCCTTCTCAAACTCCTTCGAAAGGTCGAGATACGCCAGGAAGCCGTTCATCCTGTGCGAGTTGAAACGCATAACGAGCTCGCTGGGTTTGTCGTTTCGTGCGTTGGTGGCGTAGGATATGGGTGAACCCTCCCAGTCGTGCAAGCGGACGTCCAGAACCTGGTTTGCGTACGTGCCCTTCAGAGGCATCGCGTACATCTTCTGCCAGCCTTCGACGTTGGCGCGGAAGAGTAGAGCCTCAGGAGTGACCAGGAGCCCAGTCGCCTCCCATGAGATGGGCCGGAGTGCATGCAGGTTGGGCTCGGGTGTTGTGATATGAGTGACCGTTCCGGCGACCGTATCATATGCAACTACGCTATTGAAGTCGCCGTATCCATTCGTGATGAAATAGAGTATATGCGCCTTGTCCGGGTCACGAGACCACTCTGGGAAGCTGTATGCGGTCTCCTCGACCTTCTCTGTGACACCAGGGAGAACGATCAACTCAGGCGTCCCCGGCTCGTCACTGGAGATATCGAGGACATAGAGTGGGCGGTAAGAGTGGCCTTTGGTCAAGGTAATTAGTAACTTCTTGTCGTCGAGAGAAATGCTTTGAGGAAGCCAGACTGTAGTCCCCTTGTCTAACTTCGTTGTGATCCGTCGCGAGGGCAGTGAGAAAGGTCGAGAATCCGCCTTTGCTCCCGTGTTTGAGTCGATCAACTTTGTTCGATAGATGAGGGTGTCTTTGCCATTCTCTTTGGTGGAGGCGAACACTAGAAGTCTGTAGAAGATCCGTCAACGCCACGTATGGCTTCATCAACGGATGGCAATATTACCTGTTCGACTTGGAGACGAGTGCCCGAGGATATGTATAGTCATCGTCGGTGACGCGCTCGAAGCGACCTTGTCCGGGGCTGTTGTTAAGTTCGCCGTCGATCTTCGGGAAAGGCGCATCGCTCTGCGCATCTTCCCAGTAACGCCTGCACAGATAAGTGAACGTTAACAGACACAGTCTTGGTAAAGAACGAGATTGTACGCGCACCATAGCTGAAAATTCTCGTTTCCAATGAGGTCCATGATCATAAGTGCTCCTCCTGCGCGCCAAGTACCCCTCCAGTCTTCTCCCAATATCGGCACGACAGACTGGATGGTCCTTCCGGAGCCAAGGTCAAAGTACGTCAACCTCTCCAGCCCAGTCGAGTCCGCGTCCAGAGACATGCGGTATAGTTGGGCAACCTGTGCATCCGCAGGTCTATGACCAACAATGACGCCCCCTCGACCATCTTTGCCAGCAAACTCGAGCCCGTATACATTGAAAACTGATACGCAAAAGGTCGGCAAGATCTCCCAACCAGGCATATACGAACCACCCACCTCTGGAAGTCTCATTGTACTTTTTCATGTCATCAAAGATTCTTTGTGGAACGGCTTTGACATTGAGCGCCTTGATACGCTCCGCGGGTCGGGTGAACTTATATTTGGTAGGATCGTACTTTGCCATCTCAATACTCTGACGACTGTTGAGGGGGCTATGGCCGGGGAGAGTGCAGGAAGACAGCATACCTCTTCGACTACTTATAGTACCCTGCGCCAGTGAGGCCTATCGTCGACGACACCTATCATCAATCGCACATGGCTCCGTGCTGAAAAGAATCCCGGAAGGGCCCTCTTGAGAGCGACTTGATTATTGATCGTGCGACGACATCAAACATATGACCATATGAAAGCCGTATGTGCTAATTATGACTCGTGCGACCGGTGCCGACCTGAGCGGGCGGCCCAGCCTTGACCTCAGTGAGAGTGTGAGCGTCTGAGCTGTATAGGGGGGTTGAAAGCCGTGTTCGGTCAATCTGACCCACAGAACCTCGGCCACCTTTCAATTGGGGGTGGCGAACATGAGATGAGTTGAAGAAGGGAAAAGATTCTGAATGCCGCGTGAAGACCGGCGGCGGGCAAGTTGCTGGCCGTAGCGGTGAAGAGAAACGCCGGGCCGCCCGTGCGCGTGATCACCAAGCCCCGAGGCTCCGCCAGGTGACTTCCATGGGCCAGTTCCACAGACCCAACAGTTACACATCGGATATTGAAGGTTTGATCCAAGGTCTTGTGTCCATAGGCACGAACTCCACAAACTCCAAGCTTTCATGTGTTGTGTGGCTTCGTATTCAACGTGAAGTCGTACATCAAACTGGTCCCATGCCAGGTCTCGGTCAGGCTTTGACCGGATGGGACCAATACCACCAACAATAATCTATTATACACAAATCTATGCTACAGTAGGACCGGGGGCCTCACGACGCCGACGCAACAACATTGGTTTGACGGGCTCGTCCTTTCTCCCTTTCGATGCTGTCAATGCTCCCTTCTGGCGCGTCGTCCCGCGTAGCCCAGTCGCGCGCGGCAAAGTCGTCCACGGTCGGGATGGGTCCACGGAACCAATGCACGCCGCCATACTTGGGGCAGTAGTACCATGCGAGCGAGAGTATGAGAACACCGCCGAGTACGACGACGGTGTAGTTCATGTCCTGCACGTCTGTGTGCTTTGTCGTCGGGAAGAAGAACACGACGGACATGAAGCCCATCCACGTGACAGACACAAATGCGCAGACTCCACTCTGCACAGCTTCATCAGTACCCGAAGCCTGCATCGTTATGGAGGCGCAAAACTCACCCATGCTCCAAGAGAGAATGGACCAGGGACCCATCCGTTCTCCTTCCTCCAGATCCAACGAGCGGCAATCGGGATGGAGTATGCGACATAGAGCGCAGTAATCGAAATGGCGAAGACTGCGTTGATGGCTTGAGTGCCCGCAAATGCAAGCGCGCCTAGGCCGATGGAGCCTGCGGCGCAGAACCAGACCGTATTGACAGGTGTCTTGGTAAACTTGTTCATGCGGTACAGCCAGCCTGAGAATGGGAGGGCCCCGTCACGTGCGCTGAGAAGAAGAGAGATCAGACGAGGACGTAGGGATATTTAGAGGGTGAAAGGCGTACAAGGCAAACGACTGCCGCGACGCAGCAAGCATCTGGAAGATGTCAGCGATGTCCATCCGTTGCGAAAGAGAAATCAACAAACCATACTCGAGCCCATCATATACTGCACCATGATGATGAAAGACCAAATGGCAAGCGTACCCTTCTTCCCGAAACTGTTGAAGAAGATCTGGGCCATGGGTTGGCCGAGGTCGCTGTCCATGAGACCTTGTAGATCCTGACCCATGCAGAACGCAAGCGTCACATTGATCGCTGTCCCGAATATCAGGCACCGGGAAGCTGATAAGCGTTGCAGAAACGTACCCCAGCCAAGGATACCGGCAATGGCAATAGCCCAGACAATCGCCCAAGGGACAGCAGTCGCGGCATTTGACGCCTCCTCGGAGATGTGTACGCTGGAGTCGAAGGAACCTGCAAGATAAGGGCGTTTGCAAATCGTTGCCACCGTTGGCCCGAAGTACGTACATATTGTCCACAGCGGTGCAAGGAAACTCAAGATAAACGCAAAGCCGTTCGGCCAGTCATATACTATGTGGGACTTATGTTAACACCCGGGTCACAATTAACACAAAATGAAGACTTGCAATTGGTGAAGTTCCCGAGAGCATAGCTGGCACTATTTTTGAGCTCGCTTGGGGTGGCAGCGGGTAGCGCCACGATAACGCCGAGACAAAGCCTGAGCACGGACGTCAACTTCGTGGCCGATCCAGATGCAACCTTGACTTACAGAATGTTTAAGACCACATACACGCTTTGCAGCCGTGCTAATACTTGTGTCCCTAGGCAGCACACGACTGCATGCGTGAGCACGATGCCGACGTAAACTCCACTATGCGGAGTCGTCACGTTTCTGTGCACGGACATGAAGGTGGTGTCACGCACAATTTTTTCGAATTGGTTGCCACGAAACTGCCATCTGAACCGATGGTCACGGCAGCCATGATCTGCACAGCGGCGCCCCAATCAATCGATGCGACAGAGGCGATGGATCCAACGGTATTGGCATCTTCAGAAGGGTCTTTCAGAACACGGGACCAAGAAAAAACCGGGCCAGAGCGCTCACAGCCCACGATCCACGCGAGGAGGTTCTTCCATTTCGGAGAAGAATACGAGTGCGTCCAGAAGTAAAGCTGAGCCGCGTCAGAAACGCTACGTAAGTCGAGGAGGTCGCATGAGGGGGAGACATCGTGACGCACCCCGCCTGATGTTGGCGCCGCAGAAGCCAGCTCGGCCATGGACATGCCGACGATGAGAATGAAGAAACTTGCGACCGCCCACTGCCAAACCAGAGTCAGCATGGTGCGCATGCCTGGACCAAGTGCACGGACTCACACCCCAGACCATGGCTGCTGGGCCCCCATTAGGTATCGAGTAGAATAGTACGGATCTGCAAAACACCATTGTAAGGCGCGAGAACTTGAATTGCGTTGATACTCACGCTATAGATGGCAGGAGTCCGATGATGCTGAATGCAATACCAAAGACCTACAGCATACTTGAGTCAGCTCTAGTCCTTGTATGAAACACCAGATAGAAAGACGCACCTCGAGTGGAGTGAATGCACGCTGGAATTCCTGTTTGTATCCTAGCTCGGCGAGAAGGCTCTCGTCGGCATTGGCGATGGCAGACTTGCGCTTCGTCTGTGGATCTGCAGACATTTTTTGCTCCAATGAACGGTGTCGCGCCCAACAATGATGTATACGCTGTTCCTCGAGGAGACCAAAGCCTGACGTGGGGGGAAGGAAGAAGAGGAGAGAAGGACAGGCGCTTGGGGAAGACGGGAACCCGTATGGTTTTTATAAAGGAAGATAGGCACTGGATGCACTCTTGAGGAGCAACGAAGTTTGCTTATCGGGCAGCTTCTTCCAAACCGAGTGCAGTGAGACCTTATATGACACCGATAAGGAGCACATCCAACATACTTTCTGCTATCCTGGAAACCTTTGACCCGTGCACCATTTCACGTTTTATAACCCTAGAGGCTCCCCAACATGGTGTTGCGCTTTCCATTCATACTGTATGCCCTGTTGGCGGCGCTTGGATGACAATCGAATGGAAGAGACTCACTACAACTACATTTCAGACGGGAGGCGCCGAGGCACTTGTTGCGGGCACAGCGCTCAGGCAGTCCGTGACAATTTCGCTCTAGGCTCTGTATCTGCGCGAAGGGTAGGTGCACTGCTTGGGCATTCGTTATCTCTCGGGTGTCCCGAGTCGGTTGTGGAGATACGAGGCACATGACCGGAGGAAACAAGCTATTATGGAATGCCGGCACCAGCGCGCTTCGACTGGGCCCGCTATGACGCTGCGAACCTCCCAAGATCACGGAGCCTCGACAACAACCTAACGGGCCTTCTGAACCGGCTTCTCCACGGCAGGAGTTGAGGACTTCGAGTCGCTGATGTTGGTGCATGTGGTGGCCGTGATCATATCAATGATGCCGATGAGAGCAAGTAAAAAAATTGGCGCCGGCCTCCCCCTTGCAGGGCGAGCTTTGCCGCGGGCCGCTCGCCTGCTACCAAACTAGCACGGATTTTAGACTCCCTTATGTCCTATCTCTGAGAATTGGACCTCTCGGACTTTGACCGCAACTCTTACTATCGTAGACCATGTTCAAAACAAGTCTCACCTGGAGAGTTGCAACCCCCTTGCAATGTCGGTTGGAGTTTCTATGGTGCCTGCCCGAATCTCGGACTTCTGTTCGGCCGATACGTCATTCAAGCACGAGGCATTTGAAGCATATACTTCAAGCAATTGCCATGGGTGTAAGATGCTCTACCGAAAACACTAATCGACGTCATAGTTCACCCCTAGACCGAGGTGATATAGACGGTTTGCTGTGTGGAACAAGATATTCTTCGCTGCGGCGACAGCTGTTGCCTCGGTAAGTTCGTTATTCTTGACGGCCTCCACTAGGACCTAGGTCACCGAATTGGCGTCTGCGAATCGCCGAGACGAATGTATCATACCTGAGTGAGTGCACGGCGCGCCTGGAAGCTTCCCAGATAGTACGTCTCGGGCCACCAGTGTCCATCACCTGTATCAAGCCCGGTTCAGAGTCGTGCGATGCTTAGAGACGTGGACCGGGACCTACTGGACCACAACACCTTGTTGAGTGGCGTCAGCTCGAAGATTTGCTGGATGAGTGCAACCTGGCCACGCCACGAAACGATAGGAAACACTTCGCCGATGTCGACATACACGTTCTTGTAGGCCGATGCAAGATATCCAGCCTCACGCATGAATGGGTAGCTGGCGTGGAGCAGCACAAACGTGGTTTTGGAATAGGCGGCGATCAACGGTTGTAAGTGGGCGGGGCTCGCCAGCGCCAGCGTGATATCAGGATCACCAAGGCCCGTGTGGAATTGGACTGCAAAACAGGGATCAAAAACTCGGCACCGAAATTATTGATACGTGGAGCACCTGGTTTGTTGTACTCCGAGGCTATCTCGAGGGCGGTACGCACGACCAAGTCGTTAATTGGCTTGTCTGCCAGCCTCAGCGGAGTGGTGGTCCCGATCCGGAAGCGATCATAGATAGCACCCAGAGCCTCGACCTCCGCAGTGGTGTCTGACGCGGTGTCGACATTGAGTCCAGTGCGATAGCACACGATCGACTTGAACCCAACGACGACAGGATCCTCGGCGCTCACTTTCAAGCGCGCGCGCAGAAGCGTTGAGAACTTCGTGAGCAGGTCCAGTCCGGGGCCGAAGCCTGGGATGTCGGGCTGGAACATCTCTGCAAGGATATCCTATCGATGCTCTCAGGCTCCAGCCTTCGGTGTCACAAACAAGCACACGCACCTGAGCGACGATTTCCACGCGCACGATCCGCCGCGTGGGCCCATAGGTGAACTTGTTGTGCCACTCATATCCCTCCGCGAAGTCGCTGACACCACCGAGCCCATCGTCTATGAGGATGCACGCTATCTTCGCGTTATTGAAACACAAGTCGCATAGATCCACGTAGGGTCGCGCAGAACGCGAATTCTTCACGTCCTCCCACGACGCGGTATACGGGAGCCCGTAAAGTTGCGCGAGATCCCTCTTTGCGATGTGGTGTGCGACGGTATGCACTGCGTCGTCGAGCGTCGCACCGTCCCCCTCGGATGTGAGACCGTCGAAGGGTAGGTGGTCGCGGTTGTCTTCCGTCAGCAGCGGGTGAGCGTGATTGTCGATCGCAGGGTATCGCTGAAGCACGGTGACTAATTCTTCAAATTGTGGAGGTTCCATGGGCAAGGGCAGCCTTCACGGCCTGTGGGTATGCGGAGATGAACGCGAGAGGGCGCAGTCTAATGCAGCGCTGCGGGTGCAAACCGAACCCCTGGGGCGTGTGCACAAGGCAATCACTATCGTCCGAAAAGGGCCTGGATGAATACAGGAGCTCCACACGGCCGGGGCTTCTCATTGGCAGCGATGGTGCAAGGCAAGTGACAACGCGACGCGAGCGCCCGTTATCAGCGCGTTATAAATACAGGCCAACATCCGCACACACGATCTTATCAGATCATCAAGTCTCCCTCTCTGTTCTTGAAAGTTTCTGCGATGCCAGTATCCCCAGCCGACCTCGAAGCCGCTCTGCGCGCAGCGATACCGGTCGCACACATGGAGATCGAAGACAATTCGAGCGGATGTGGGGATAATTATACGGTGCTCATCGTCAGTGAGGTAAATTATTTTCGGGGGCCTGTAACAGGTCGTCCTCATCCAAGGGCTAGACCTGACCAAATGATCTGCCTAGGCTTTCGAAGGGAAAACGACGCTCGCGAGGCATAGGATGGGTACGGCCTCAACGCTGACATCCACGTGTCATATTTACCCGATCAATCTCTCCAGTGAATGAGTTGCTGAAGGCCCAGATCGCCCAGATCCACGCGTTTACCCAGGTGCGCATACACCCGCACCTCTCTGCACTCAATCATCTTATCCAGGAACCGTAGAAAACCCTGACCCCCAAGCAATGGGCCGCGCAAACGCAGAAATGATCAGCCCCCACAGATATCTTTTACCCCAGCTACCAATGGACATTTCTTGTCTCTATCAGACTCGTGCGTTTGCGAAGGAGACGGAAAACGCTTGCTCTTCTCGTGTAAATGATGATATTGATACACATGTGGTCTATCACTATTCCCCAATGACGATGAGGCAGTCGTAGACTATCTCCCCAAGGGATGATACAAGGCGAAGTCAAAAAGGTGGTACAAGCACAAAATTAGACGTGCTCAAGGGCATGACCATGAATTAATCGAATCAAGGTGTGTAGACCAGTGTCTCTGCTACAAGCGGAGGGCGTGGCACGAGGTGAACGAAGTGGGTGTGGGATTATGACTGTAGCACGTGGTCAGCTCAAGCACCGCTGTATCAAACGGACTTTGGTATATACCCACCGATGAGTTTGTTGCGGGCATGCAGTGTCGTGACACGAGGCATTCATGCGATGGTGCAGGAAGTCTTGGAACCACTCCCATTACTCTCGGTGTCAATGGGAGTCGAGGGGTGGGAAGCCGACTCGGACGAGTCGGTGAAGACGGAGGCGATGGAGAAGAGCGAGGTAAAGGAATCCATTGATGTGATAAGGGTGATACGGCGGATGTCGACTTGGAGATGTCGCTGAAGCTCGCGAGCCTGGCAGAAAGGACGACATTCTTTGCTGCCTCTTATAAGCTAGTGTCTTGAAGCCCACACATCCAACAACAAAAACGAGAACAATTGGAAAGGAAGCCATGATGACAGGAGGGACGAGTCAATCCTACGCGTGAGGCCCCAGTTTCACTCATCCCCACGGAAACGAGGTCAAGAGGGAAGTGAGCGCGCATGGCAGTCTAGAACTCAGACTAAGGACTGGAGGGACAATAACAAGTCAAGGAACCGCCAGAAAAAAATGCACCCATCTGCGCGTCAAGGTGTGCTCCTTTTCAATTGTGTAACCTTGGGAGAGGCCGCGGCGCACTCGGAGGACGAGTTGCTTGAAGGTCAACAAGTCCCGGTAGACTGACGCCAGCGATAAGCTTCGAGATTGTGGCTCAAGAATTTACGGAACCAGATCGGAAGGAGGGCGTGCCTGCATATAACAAAAAGCCCACTGTTGGACTTCTTTGGCGTAGTGCTCAACTCTTGTGAAGACAAAAAGTGAGGGCGTATGGAGAGGATTGACAGCGAGTCACCATGCGAAGCGCTACAGACCGCAATGAGCCTAGTAATAGAGAGAAATGAGCGCGCAGGCGTAAGCAACATGCGAAATCAGTGGCAGAGAGCAGTCCATTGTGTTCGTCGTTCAAGAAGAGGGGCCGAAGTTAACAGGCGTCTAAACATGCATAGACAAGCGCCCTAGAGTGCGGGCCGACGTAGCCGATTCTGACCCAGCGACGCAGGCGCCTATTTCGGGCGTTCAGGCTTCTTGCCAACTGCCAACCTCCAACGACGATGAGATCGCATTTACCACTTGTCTACCTCTTCCTTCGGGAAAAGATCCAGAGATATCACCGAGGTACCGGGCCGGCAAACTCCGGAATGTTCGGTCTACTGAGTACTTATAAAGTAGGGTGCTAGTCTTTGAAGTTACAGGACTGCTCTGTCACCTTGCGCATGCGGCGGCGCGGCCCTCTGAGAATATCTGCATCATGACTAGCGACCCGTGCTTATAGCTATATCCACAGCACACGCGCAATATATCGGCCCAGAACTCGTTTTTTTTACCTCGCTTTGCCAGACAATGGACACTACGGCCCGATCACGGTTCCGCACAACACATCCAGCGGGCCTAGTGCGATCTTTGTTTTAACACCGCGGCCACCTCGCACTTGCACATCAGAGTCACAGAGCGGGAAATGCCAGGGAAATGCTTCTGTTGCTACACATGCGGTCTATGACTAGGAATCGCTGTTGTATGTCGGCTATCGTCTCCCCAAAGAGCGTACACAACAAAAGCGAGTAGGTAGATATAACGAGGGTTGGTCATACAAGCACAATCAGGGTCGCTGAAATTGTACTCCAAAGGTCTGCCAGAAATTCGAAGGAAGGGCACGCGCGCCATTAGTTTCCGCCACTGACGGAGGGCACCGCGCGTAGAGAACGAAGAGGTGGGAGGGTTCTGAAGGCCAGTCCAAATCAATAACTGCGCTTCCGATAATGAACAGTAGAAGGAGACGCACTGGTGATGGGAGTGGGGTGTCGCTAGAGATCGGTCACGGTGCGGAACCGCGCGATCATGCAATGGTGCACGAAGTTGAAGACCCGTGGCCTTTCGACTCGGTGTCGATGGGGGTGGAGGGCTCCGGTGTGGGCTCCGGCTCAGAGAAGATGGCAGGGATGGCGAAGAAAGTTGTGAAGGCGTCCATTGATGTCGTTGAGAGTTTAGCGGTAGTGCGAGATGGATGAGCTCTGAGTGGCCGGGGATGTCGCTAAAGCTCGTAAGCTCTGGGGGAGCAAGTAACGTCCCCCGTCGTCTCTTTTATGCGCTGCCGTCACGGCCAGTGACACTTGCAGCGGACAATTGACAGCATCGAGAACGGACGACACCCCTGGAGGGAGATGCCTCAAACCACAGCGGAAGCAGCTGCTCAAGCTTGATCCGCAAGAACCGTTCAAAACGCCCAGCCGGGTCGCGGTGCCTGTCCACAACGGGCTGCACTGACAATAGCAGCGCGGATATCCTCGGCGAATAGGAAAGATCCTGCCGCTGACACGAACAGCGCGCTGACGGCCGACGCCCAGAGGCGCTCTATATTAAGAAAATTTCCATGGACATACGAACGTATGTGGGACGGTACCTGCACGCAACAAAAAGCGCGACTTCGGAGATGTGTAACGTGTGTAGCCCAGGACATGAAGACAAAAGACGGGACGCACGTGCACTTCAGGTACATATGATGGTCGGGTGCAATGCACGCAATCTCACTCACGACTCACCGGGTCTTCCAGTAGCGCATGCGTCTCAAACGCACAAGGTTAATGGCAGTCCTTATTGCGCTGATCGCGTTGTTTGGGGCAAAGAGGTTGCCCTTGGATTGCCAGTTGATAGCCGTTCTGCATCGTGAGAGATAATCACATGATCGTGCACAAATACCCCTGAAGGCGGTTCTTCGGGAGTAAGTACCAGGCTTGCGATTGAATTGACGCACTCTGGGCCGCCACATCGCGCAAAGGTAAGCAAGTGAAAAATTCAGCCAGATCTATAGGTATCACAATCAGAGAAAAGAGTGCAAGCAATGTACACAAACAATGTGGTCAATGGGGAAGCAAATGTGCTTCGGGTGGCAATTTGTCACCTAGGAAGGTTGTCCACTGAATCCGTCCGCGACGGGCTTGCAATATGCATGCAGGTGCTCGCCCGTGAAAACGGGAGCGAAATGTTCCATGACAGTCATCTTCGCTGGTCTCCACAGCCGTCGCGGTCACCAACGTGTGCGCCGGAACACGGAACAAACGCTTACCTCTTGGTATCCAGAGCCACGTCAAACCGACGGAACACGCTGGCGATCACAAGGTAGAGCTCGCAGTACGCCAGGTTCATGCCCAAGCAGCTACGGGGCCCCTTCGAGAATACGGCCATGGACCCCTCGAGCGTTTTCGCGTCGGGGCCTAGCCAGCGCTCGGGGAGGAACTCGTCTGGGCGGTCGAACACATCCGGGGAGGTATGCACCCAAGTGAAGCTCTGTCCAACGACGGCCTTTGGGGCGCAAGCTCAGCGCAGGACAACTCTACATTTTCCAAAACCGATAACTTACCCCACCAGGAACAAACGTCCCGGCTATGACCGCGCCTTCTGGAGGTACGACCCGTGGTAGCGCGGTGCCGCCGGGAAACATGCGCAGGCCCTCCTTCACGACCGCGCTCTGCTAGACGCCTCAGACATACGCAAAGCACCGCCAAGATTTGTGACCTACCAATAAAGGCAACTTCTCTAATACCTCGAACCGCGGCACCTCTTCGAGCACCGGCCACGCCGCACGCAGCTCTTGCACCAAGCGTGCCTGCACCGCAGGGTTGTGCAAGATGTAATACGAGGTGGTTGTGGCCGCGACGGCAGTGGTGTCCGAGCCCGCGCCGAGCAGGGCTCCCGCCTCGTGCCACAAGCTCTGCCGCGACGGCAGCGGGCGTCCCTTGTGTGCGGCGGGGTCCAGCAGTGCATGGTATATAATCTGATGCGACGCGTGCTCCAGCTCGCTGGGGTTCCGCAAGATCTCGTCGATCTGATCCGTCAGCATCTGCGCCGCGGCGTTAGTACCGCGAGCACACGTATCGTGGGCGCGCGAGCGCAGACGCCGGACGCACCTTGCGGAGCAAGAAGAGCGACCGGATCAGCGGGCTCCCGAACCGAATCGCGAACGACGCCGGGATATGGCGCACGAGCCTGACAAATAGGCCTGAGTATTTGCCTATGGTGAGGATCGGCAGGACCGCCTCGGATGCGAGCACGACGTCGGCCTCGAAGTTGGGCGCGCGCGTCGCGTCGAGCGTCTTGGCATAGCAGAAGAACATGACGACGTCCACTGCGAAGCACTGGTAGCCGTGGAGGAAGTCGCTGGATTTCCCTGTCGCACGCACCTGGTCAGACGCGCCACGACGAGACAGAGAGCACCGCACCCGTCGCGAACTGCTTTGCCAGCGCCTCGCACAGCACATTCACCTGCAGAACCCCCAATCAGCACTCGACCCCCTCCCAGCCTTCCGCGGGCGAGCGCACCCGTTCCTGGACCAGGTCCTGCAGCTTGAGGATCGACGTGCGCGAGAACAGCGGGCCGAGTACGTCGCGGCGCTGCTTCGCATCCGCGTAGTGCAGGAAGCCGATCGAGCCGGTGTCCATGTCGAACGCGCGGTACACGTTGTGGTCCTTGTCCCACTTGTTGCGGTTGTTGTAGATGTCGTTGAACGCAGCCGGGTTCGCAAAGTGCAGCTGCCGCGCGTGTCAGCGCGAGCGCGATGCGCGCCAGTTGCAGGAGGACGCACCTCGTTAGGCGCCAGGCGAAGGACCTCGCCTGATCGTGATGACCGCTGAGCATCACCGCTGGTCGATAGGAGCGCACCACCCACCGTACCGCCGATGCAGCTCCGCCCGCACGTCCGCGAGCGACACGCCGAGCACGAGCTCCTGGTATGCAAGCCACATCCGAGTGCATGCAGCAGCCCGAGGCCCAGGAAACCGTGCGAGCGGGTGAAACCAGAGGTTGTACACGACGCGGCACCCGGCATACACCAGCAGCCCGAGCGCCGTCGCAGAGAGGTGCTCCACACGCACCCAGGTCCAGGGAGGGGTCATGGTGGTGGTGTTGGAGGGAGGGAGGTTCAGGGGCTAGCCTGACCCTGATAACAGCATAGCCGTCTGGTGACATGCCGGGTGAGCCCTACATGAGAAAGTATAACCTATAGGACAGCGCCCATGTATGCACGTATTAAAACGCCGGCGTGACCGCGCTTCCGCCGCACCCAGTCTGGAACAACCCGCGAAGGCCTATGCGTGAACCCCATCAATGCAGCTGGTGCTGCATATATACTTAGTCCCGGGTCGATACCAGCAGCAGCGACCGATGCATGTACGCCGGCCGTGCACATGCGGCGGCGGGTCAACGTCGGCGCCTTTATTACGTTGTGATGCAACGTGCGCGCGCAACGCAGACGGGAGACGCGGACGTGGCCCACCGCTCGAAGTGGCTAATGCCAAACCTGATTCGAAATAGACTGCGTGCGGAGCGCCCAGGCACATACAGCACTGGAAGGAGAAAGAGCAAAGAGGGAGGCATATTTCAGTCGCGCCTCGGCGACCAGGAACTCAGCAGCGTCGGAGTGCGTACTTGCCATGCCCCGCGGCGCGTACACTTAGTACTTAAGTACCGTCCTCAGACAGGATAGCCGGCAACGTAAGTCATCGCCACTCCGTCAGGGCATGCAACAGCTTCTCTCAACCACAGTCGAACCGAAGAGCGCTGAAGGGTCAGAGGGACGTACTTGCGCCTGTGCCCATCTAGGTGTCGTTAGCTGGCTGTAAAGCTCTAAATCCCTGGAGCGCAGGCAATCGGGAGCCGCCTACCCAATCGGACTCCGAGACGAGTCTCTCTGTGAGCAATCTTGTCTGTCTTGTACTTCAGCCTGAGAGAATAGTTTTCTCGAGCTCGCGTCATTGCTGCAAGCACTGTACTACTTATCGTCCCCCGCACGTGTACACGCCCAGTGCACCCAGGCTCTGAACAAAGTTGGTCATCGAAGGCGGTCTGCGAGATCTTTCACATTATAATTCAATTGCGTCAGTGATGCTGCTCTGTCTGCCTGTCTGCCCGGTCCAACCGCCCCACCGCCCCACACATCTCCCCTCAACAACAACAACAACAACAACAAAAAGCTGAAGAAAAACTAAGGTAAACGAATCGAAAGAAACAGCGAGTCGAACGGCGATGCGATGCGAGGCGGCGACGCTCCTACGCGCCGTTGTGCGGCGACGTCGGCGAGCCGAACCCCGGGCTCTGTGCCGCCGCCGCAGCAGTGAAAAAGTGCCCGGCGGGATGCCACTGCTGCGCTCCCGGCTCCTGCCCACCCATGCCCATCCCACCCATCCCACCGACCGCCATCCCGGCGACGCCGACACCTATCCCACCCATCCCGCCCATACCCGGACCACCGCCCATCCCGCCCGTAGCGCCCCACATCGGTGCGCGCCCCGGCACGCCAACACCGAGCCCGAGCCCAAACCCCTGCGGGCCCCCCGCAGCAGCAGCAGCAGCAGCAGCCGCGCCCCACATCGCGGGCGGCGGCGGCGCTTGCGCGCGCCACTGAGCGGCGTGCAGCGCGTGCGGCGTGCGGCGCTCGCTCACGATCTCGTCGTCGTCCGCCGCGAGCGCCGACGAGCCGAGCACAACACCCTTCGGACTGCCCTGTGCCCCGCCTGCGCTCGGCGGCGTCGTCGTGCCGCTCGTGCTCGGGCTCGGGCGCGCGATCGGCGCGATCGGCCGCCCGATGAGCCCGACGGACGTGGATGCGGGCGCGGTGTCCGCGGGCGACGCGCCGCTGGCCCGACGACCTGCTCCGGGAGCTAGACTGACACCGACACCGACGCCAGGAGGCGCGCCTGGCGCGCGCGCGAACGAGGATGGCGGCGGGGGCTGTTGTTGCTGCGCAAAAGGCTGCTGCGACTGCTG
The DNA here is from genome assembly GCA_022496205.1 of Gloeopeniophorella convolvens. NCBI lineage: Eukaryota > Fungi > Basidiomycota > Agaricomycetes > Russulales > Gloeopeniophorella > Gloeopeniophorella convolvens. The sequence continues at coordinate 7,573 of WTXD01000133.1, read as the reverse complement.
TTGATGCGCGCCGAATGACGGCTGGGGCTGCGCATACGCGCGCGGCGAGTAGAGCGGCGCAAGCGGCGGCTGCGCGTGCGCATGCGCGAGCTGCGGAGTCACGGGCCCAGGCGCGGAAAGCATCACCTGCTGCTGTTGCTGTTGCGGCGTCGGCGTCGGGGGCACGAGCGGGCGCAGAGCGGGCACTGGCGCGGGCTGCGACTGCGATGGTGCGCGCGAGGCGACGGGCGACGGCGCAGGAAGTGGCTGCTGGGCCTGCGGCTTGACCATGATCTTCTTGCCCGAGGGCGGCGGGTTCGGCGAGCGCTGCAGTTGTTGTTGCTGCGCGCCGGAGCTCGAGCCGGACGCGGTAGCGTTCCGCGGGCTCGTCGGCGTGCGTAGCGCGTTCTTGCTCGCAGCGGCGGCTGCCGCGCGCTGCTGCTGCTGCTCGCGCTCGCGCGCAGCGGCGCGCTCGCGTACCTCGCGGTCCTTCGCCTCGCGGGCCTCGCGGTCCCGGCGTTCGCGCTCCTCGCGCTCCTCCTTCTCGCGCCGCACGGCGGCAGCCCTGGCCTCGCGCTCCTCCTTCACGCGGCGCTCGCGCTCTTCACGCTCGCGGCGCTCGGCGCGCGCGCGCTCCTCCTTCTCCTTGCGCCGGCGCTCGCGCTCGGCCTCGCGCTCACGCTCTTCGGCTGCGCGCCGGCGGCGTTCCTCCTCCTTGCGCGCTTTCTCTTCGTCGGCAGCCTTGCGCGCCGCATCCCGCCGAGCCTTTTCCTCCTCGCGCTTCTTCTTCTGCGCCGCCTCGAGCGCCGCCTGCTTCTCGCGAAAAGCGGCCTCCTCGGCGGCCTTCTCGGCGGCGCGCACGGCACGCTCTTCCTCCTTGGCCGCCTTCTGCTGCCTGAGTGTGCGTCAGCGGGTCGCCCCCGCAGGAATTTGGGTTAGCGCAGAAGGGATACGCACCGCCGCTTGTCCTTCTTCTTCTGGTTCTCCTTGGCACGGCGGACCTCGCGGTCCTTGGACGCCTTGTCCTCGTCCTCGAGCTCGCGGAGGAGCTGCATCTGTCGCTCCTGTGCGATCTTCTCGCGGTACGCCTGCAGCACGCGCTGCTCGAACATGCGCGCGGCAAAGATGGAGAACATGCGCTTGCCCTCCTCCATCTTCTGTTCCTCGGTGAGCGCCTGCGCGCGTCAGCACGCGCCCGGGCGCTGCACGCGCAGGGGGGCGCGACGCACCTCCTCCTCATCTTCGTCATCCTCGTCCTCTTCCTCGTCATCCTCCTCGTCATCCTCCTCCTCGCCCTCATCGTCGTCGTCCGCGTCCGAGTCCTCCTCGAGATCCTGCGCCGCCTGCTGCTCGCGCTGCATGCGTCGCTCCGCGAGCTGCTCCATCATCTCGAGGAACTTCTGCCCGTCGTTCTTGAGCAGGTCATCCGCGACCGTGAGGATGTTCCCTGCGCGCAGAGGAACGGTCAGCGCGCCACACGCGCGTGCGCGCAGCAGGGGGCGGGTGGGGCTGCGCACCGGTCACCGCGAGGTTGTTGCCAAAGTTGAACAGCCCGTCGGCGCCCGCCGCAGCGCCACCACCGCCGCCGTGCGCGGCCTTGCCGTTCGGTGCGCCGCGCCGGTCGCGTGTGCGCGCGGCGGGCCGGGGCTTAGTGGCGGGCGGGGCGTCGTCGGGGTCATCCTCGTCGGGATCGTCATCTTCATCCTCCTCATCCTCCTCGTCGTCTTCCTCCTCGTATTCCTCGTCCTCCTCGTACTCGTCCTCGTCGGGCTCCTCGTCGTCAAATTCGCTCTCCTGCTGGGGCGGGTGTTGCTGCTTGGCAGCCTTGGCGGCGTGCGTGCGGCCGTTGAGTGCGGGCGGGTGGGCCGGGGGCTGCTTGGCGGACGTGCGCGCGGCGCGGGGGCACCGATGACGGTGCCGTTCTTGTCGAGTTCGACGGAGCCAGGAAACGGGCCGGGGCCGGGAGGCGGAGGGTGGGCGCCGCCCGAGGCAACGTAGCGCTGCTGGATGTTCGCGTACTGCTCTAGCTCATCGTAGTAGGCATCGTACAGTACCTCGAGCTCGTCCTCGATGGCGCTCCTAGAAGATTCCAAAAAAAAAGAAAAGAAAAAAGAGGGCGAGATGGGAAAGATCAAAAAAGGGCAAAGAGGGAAAAAGGGAAGTAGGGGAATGGGGAGGGCGCAAAGGTCAGCGGATGGTGAAAAAAAATGGGAGAGAGCGTCGGGAGACGGACCGCTTGCGGCCGCAGACGGCGCATGCGCAGCTGTGTCGCTGCTGCTCTTTCATCTTTTTGAGGACAGCCTCCTTCTCGACCTTGACGAGATTTCTGCGCTCTTCCTCGCCGAGGCCGAGCCAGAACTCTTTGATGCGCTCGCGCTCCTCTGTGGAAGAGGTGCTCCATATCTTGTTGTTTGCGTTGTGTGAGGAATTGTTGGCGCGGGAGGCGGGTGGCTGGCTTGCAGGGGGTCGGTGTTTCTGGGGTTGTGATGCGTTTGAAGATGGGGGCGATGGGTGGTGATGTGGGTGGGGATGGGGGTATGCGTGCGGCTGAAGGGGCTGCTTTGATGCGGCGCGCGATGAGCGGGTTGTCGGGGACGGCGTGCCAGTTTTCTGTGCGGCGGCGGGGGTGGCGGCAGCTGGCGGGGGCGGGTAGTTCATAGGCTGTTTTCCCTGGGCCCTGCTTGAGGGCTGTCTTGTCTGTGCGGGCATCGGGGGCGGGGGCGTCGATGCCTGGGGCGGGGCGGAGAGAGCAGCTGAGGGATGCTTGAGCGCGTGCGCGTGAGCGTGAGCGTTTGCAGCCTTTGGCCGCTTTGCCTCGTCCAAATCCGCTCCCGCCTCCGGATCCGTGAGAACTTCCCGGCCTACCCCGGCCACTGTCTCCTCTGCATCCCCGGCCGACTCCGGCGACGCCGGCTCGATCAGCTCGGGCGGCTCCTCCGGGTCTAGCGGTGGCTGCTGCTGTTGTTGCTGTTGTTGCTGCAGCAACTGGAGCTGCCGCTGCTGCGCCTCGTGCTCCAGCGCTGCGCTAAACGCCGCGTCCGAGAAGAACGACGGGTGCACCGGCAGCGTCATCTCCCCCTGCCACCCCGCCACAAGCCCCCCCGCCATCCCGTCCCCGTCCTCACCGTCCCGCTCCGCCTCCGGCCCCTCCACCGCACCCTCGCCTTGCTCGCCCGTGTGCACCATCTGCTGGGCGATCGTGTACATAGCCTGCGCCTTCGCCCGCTCGTTACCACCCGCAGCTGCAGATCGAGAGAGGGAGGCAGCGCGTACAAAGTTGCGAATGTGCGCCGGCAGCGCCGCCCAGTACGCCCCGTCCGGCCGCAGCCCGCCTCCACCCGCGTCCATCCGCTGGTAGAGCTCGTTCGCCGTCGCCAGCAGCTCCGCCTGCGCCGCCGCCGTCGCGTCCGCGCCCGCAGCCGCCGCAGCCGCCGCGGCGCGCGGCGCCTCGAGCACCGCCGCGATCGCCTCGGCCAGCCCGTCGTCTGGCGTGGGCATGACCCCGAGGTCCAACGCGTCGCCATTCGGCAGCGCAGACAACAACGGGGCGATGTCGTCCACAGGCGTGTCGGGCTCGGGACCTGGGGCGATGACTGCAACAGCTGCAGCGGTACTGTTGGCGTTGGCGGCGCGCTGCCGCTTCTTGCGGGTTTTCCGGCTCTGCGTCTCGTGCGCAGGCGGTGCCGCTGCGGCCATCTTCTGTTTTCCAGCGGCCATATCTGAGTGTCTCGTCTTTGCTTGCGTCAGGCGTAAGTATATGCGTCTGTTGTGCGTTGTGTATGCGTGCTCGTCCAATCAAGTACTGTCAGTGCCGCGTCAGTGCAACACAAAGCAGAGGCCGGCGGGGGCGCACCGATGTACGAGTGATTACAGCGATGGTGGTAGCGTAGCCTGCAGCGGTGTCGTGCAGACCACAAACTGCGATGATTCGATGAGAGGTGGAGAGCAAGCGCGACGGCCGCCGTTGGGCTTGCTCGCCGCCATCCCGCGGCTGCCTCCCACGCCTTCGACCCGGCCCGCCATCCGCCCCATATAAATAGCCCCAGGCTGTTCCGCTCTCGCTGCTGTTCACGACCCCGGCGTCGTCCCTAGTGCTCTTGAACTCAGGCTGCTGTACTCCTCGTTCCAAATTTTCCGAGAAGGCGAGACTGGCAGAAATCTTTGGATCTCTCAAGCGACGCAACGTAGAGCCTGACGGATGCACACCTACCAACCGGGGACCCACTGCTTCTTGCGTGGTACTTCACAGCACCCGCTCTTCCATCCCTCTCCACGCCAGAATAACTGCTGGGACCCGCTACAATACAGGGAGGCTGCGTTTCCCTCGGAGCGCTCAGTGTGCGCGTGCATGCGTCTTGTCTGCGGATCAACCCGTATGTCTTGTGAAGTGTTCATTCATTGGCTGGCGCGACTGAGGTGCATGCGAGAGGGTAGTGGGCGCGTTGCGCCGTCCCGTGATTGAGTTTATTCCACGTAGAACTTATCTTGTTCCAAAGCGGCGCATGTGATCAAGTGTTCTACCAGGTTCCACCCCCTCATGGTATGCATTTACAGTGCGGCGAATCCGATTTCGTAGTGCTTTGTATCTGAACTCGATATATCGTACATACTTACAACAATGTAAGGCGTCCGCCTTACCGGTTAGCGGCCCGGCGTGCCGACGCACGCGTTATCAAACGCGCACCCCTTCGGGGCAGCGCGGCGTGGGCCGGGGCGCGGGAACTTGAGGACGAGTTTGGTTGCGTGAGTGGTTCATAAATACTATATAGTTTATGTAACTATAAAAGGGCACCGGAACCTTAATGGTCTGGCACTCAATTTGTTGCTTATAGATCAAGTGTTGGCTGGTTCTATAGTGTGACATACTGAGTTCATCTTAGGCATGCAAGAGTGGGCCTTACACTTTTTTGAACCCTCAACCCCAGTCAGAAGTTGCTTGAACAATTTTGAACCAGATTGGGTCAACACAAAAATCTGAACTATAGCCATTCTAATCTATTGTGTTGTGTCATGCGCATGAATCTGCTTGTAGCTCTCTGTATTAGATTGGATATCAATCTGATTGTTTTGCATTAGATTGGATCCTTTGGAGGACCAGTTTGGATGCAGTTGAATCACATTGCATGCTACAATTCTATACAGTTCGGTCTACTGCTCCAATTCTATTCTACCAGACACCATCGAGTCCATTCAGGATACTGTACACTTGCTTCAAATCCATTTGCATTTGGCTTGCATTGGAGCCATCCATCCATGAGCAATCGCCTTAGGCCACGCCAGTGCAGCAAGTCATCGAAAATTTCTAAGTTGTGTTGGCAGTGGTGGCCTTCCACTTGGACTTGAGTTTGTAAAGTTGCTGCAAAGTTGCAAGAGTTAGTGTCATTTAGATAGGTGTTTTTGTGGGATGCACATTGCAGATATCCTGGGTCTCATTCTTCTATGCTGTGGCCACCTGGTCACAGGTGCTATTCGGATGTTCTTTGATGTAGTTGGTACTATATAGGTTTCTGTGTGATGTCAGTGAAATAATGTTGGTTATGTTAATATCTGGGAGGCCGGATAGACATTGTAGTGGTAGAGAGTAGAAAGCGAAGTGAACATTTGGATATTAGGTTACAATCTTATCTAGGATAAATCACGTGCTACAATGCCAAATGAAACTCAACAGGTTAGACACACTATAATGTACTGGGCGGTGTTGGATTTGGATGAGCAGAAGATACTGGAGCCCTTGCCCTTCTAGCCCTTCTTGCTGTTGGGAGGGTCCATGCTAGACAACGCCTCCGGGTCTTTCAATGTTGAAATGGTGCCCTTGGCCTGCCCTATGCTAGTAGAGACAATATCTGAGGTGGGTGTGAGGGCAGATTAGGGGTTTCTCAGTATAGTGCGTGCTATGGCACTAGCACGCACCTGGGACACTGTTTATGTTTCCCCCATTGCGGACCGGTTTGACAGTACTCACCATGCCACCATTGGGTGTGTTGCTACTACCTGGTGTTGTCAAGGATGTCTCTTAAGCTCTGTGGGGTGATGCTGGCACTGGTGTGTTGAGACGGACAGGACTCAGGACAGGAAGGACGTCTCTGATTAGATTAGATAAGGGACTCGGTGATCTGCAAGCTATCTAATCTACAATATATATGACATCACTTTGTTCTAGCCCCTAAGGCTGTACCTACTTTCATTCCTGTTCTAGATTCTTCCGGGCTCTTCCATGACCCACATGCAGTTCCAGTTGACCCACCTGCAGTTCTGGTCGACCCACTTTAGTTCCACTTTCACATGGGTCTCTAGTTATCACATGTTGCTGTTGTTTATCACATGCAAACCACACTCCTTTTGTGTATATAAAGGACACTGTTTTCGCCCTTGTAGCCCCAGTCTATTGACTTTACTGACTGAGGCAAGTACTTTACTTCCGGTACTTCCGGACTTGCACTTACCTAGTTACTTTAGCTTTGCTCTTGCTTGCCTAGGTATTGCGCCAATGACATTCAGTCTGTTGACTTCACTGACTGAGCTTTGCTCTTGCTTGCCTAGTTGGCACCCTGTTTCTGCTGCGCTTCAACAGGTTATGGGCCCTGGCCTTTAACTTTTTAGCAAGTCTTACTTCCGCACTTGCAACTCCTATTGTGAGTATCCTCCTCAGTGGCAAGGTGTTAACCCTGTCAGCATCTATGCGAGGCATAGGGGCTGTGCCTAGCACTTGGGCCTTGATGGCTTCCATGCGAGCATGTAGGAAGGAGCCAGGCGTGGCAGAACCACTGTAAGCTTCTCCATCCCACCGTGCGCATCATGGTCTCTGTACATATCTATACTATACCAGTACTATACTTGTTCCTGGGGAAACCCCAGCAGCGTGCAGTAGTTAGCCGCTGTCTGTGGAGCCAGAAGAGCAGCCTTATACCCCTTAGGTAAGCAGGGGTGTTGAAGCGCAGCAGAGGGTGGAGTGACAACTGAAGGACACAGAGTGACGCTCAGTCAGAGAAGGTCAAAAGACTTATACATTAGTGCAATACCTGAAGGACACAGAGTGACGCTATAAGGTAAAGTAAGTATAAGGTAGAAGTGAAAGGAGTGTAAGTGTACTTGCCTCAGTCAGAGAAGGTCAAAAGACTGAGGCTACAAAGGTGAAGGAAGAGGTCCTTATATACAGTAAGGAGCGACAGATAGCATGTGATAAACACTGCTGATAAAGCCTAGGAGACCCATATGAAACGGAGTAAGAGTGGGTACCAGAGTACAAGGTGGGTCATGGAATGCCCTAGAATAGTCCAGAACATGGAAACGAATGTGGGGCTGTGCACAGCCTTAAGTCTAGAACATTATGTACATAAGATAAGATAGTCCTTGATCATTAGGTCCATATTTAATCTAGTCAGAGCTGCCAGTGCACTGTCCATCTCAACATCCCCCCGTGATCAAGACATCCATCATCCTACTAAACCCATTTGCCCAGAGAGCAGGGAGTGGCGCGATTTGGCAAGTGATTTTGTTAAGCCATCTGCTACCATGTCCTCTATCTTGGTGCGAACCAGATCTACGATGTTGTTTTGAATGTATTCGTGGATCTTGTGGTGCTTTAGCTGGATAT
>WTXD01000132.1:0-33282 GCA_022496205.1 Gloeopeniophorella convolvens | reverse complement strand
GTGAGCGCGGGATGCGAACACGAGCGCATTGCCGCTGCCCGTCTCCGCGATGCCGATGATGTCACGCCCCGTGAGCGCGGGTGGCCACGCGCACGGCTGCACAGGTGTCGGCCCGCTGAAGCCCGGGAACGCGCCGGATGACGCGACGGGCACCGCCAGCGCGTCGAAGGCGGGCGGGAGGTGCGGCGGCGCGGAGGGTGGAAGGTGCACGGAGATGGAGGACGTCTCAAAGGATGCCTCGGTGTCGGCAGGGAGACGTATGCGGGTGTGGGCGTGGATAGTATGCGGGGCTTTCTGGGCAAGGCGGCGGCATCGTCATCGGGCTTGCGCTTTTCCCCTTAATTACCAGGGTTTGTGGACTGGTGCCTAGGCGGTCAGATGGATATGCGTTCAATGAGGGAGCAGAGCCACCTGACAGATCAAGCCGAGAGGCAGACTCGGCGACGATTGCTTTTTTTAAAAATCTTCTTATCCTTGCGCCATTTCTCCTTCTCGAATTCTACTTCGAGAGCTGCTGGATCGTTAGAGCTCAGAGCCACCGCATGAGGAAGGAGGGATTGTGCACACCTGGTTCGTTGTCGCTGGGCTCCTCTAGCGCAGCATCCTTCGACGCAGACTCGATCTCCTCAGCAACGGTGACTTTCTTTTCCCTCTTGGCCTTCTTGACGGCCGCCTCAGGCCCTACGTCCCCCTTCATCTACCACACTAAAGCATCAATCAGCACCCAGCGCCGCCGCACGCAACGCAACACAACGCAACGCACTAGCAGGCCCCGTCTCTTCCCGCACCCGCCACGCCTCCTTGCCTTCACGCCGCCTGGGCTTGCGCTTGCGCTTCTGCTTGTCCGACTTGTCGGGGCATGCGTCGAAGAAAGGGAGTGGGTGTTTTCCACAAGAACCCGAGAGACAAAATTGACTTTCATTTGCTGCGCCGCATGCCTCCTGCGCGCGATCGGCCCGTGTCGATGAAAGTGAATTGTCTGTGACGAGGATCGAAATGAGAGGGGGTGCAACAGCGGGCGCGACATCTCAGAAGGCAGATTGGAAATGTGAGTGAACTGAGGTAGTTTCTGAGACATGTAAGGAAAAGCGCGATTAACCACAGTATACGCACATTCCACATAAGGTCTACCGCCTTCCTGCTTCAAAGCCGCTGGGGAGTTTGGTATGACTGGAGAGGGTCTACCCGAGATGAGGCTGCGGGGTGAAGGGCGGACATGGCCTTCAATTCGCGTACTTGGCTATGAATGAGCCCAACTTGCTAAACTTACGAGTTCTGCGCAAACGCGGCGCGCGTCGGAGGCGCACCCTCCGTGTCGCGGATGGTCTCCTTTTGGAAAGCTGACGTTGTACTTTTTAGAGACCTTGTGGACCTGGTTGGTCTGATTGGCTGCGGTGACGGCTGCCGGTGACGGCGGACAGTAGTTCTTGCTGGCGGCGCCGAGCTGGGCCTTGGGCGAGCTCCCAGGGCTCATGCCGTGCTGGCGGCGGCTGCGCTGCTGGAAGGGTGGGAAGGGGGCCCAGCGAGCGGACCGGGGGCGAAGGGGCCTTGTCCGAGCGGGGTCGGTATGCCCTGCGGGGAGCGAATGCGGCGGCGGCGAGGGCGAGGGCGAGGGCGAGGGCGACGCTGGGGGTGGCGGGGTGAGCGGGTGCATGGAACGGCCGGGAATGGCAGAAGGATGGGGGAAAGAAGGAGGGGGAAAGAAGGAGCGCTGCATGGGAGTTCAAACGTTCGCGTTCAGAGCCTGCGGGAGAAAGCCAGGCCGGTGGATCGCGGTGGGGAGGCCGGGGGGAAGAGAGCGGGATCTGCCGCTGGACCTGGAAGGGCGGCAGAATCTGGCGGGATGGTGAGGTACGAGAGCTGCTGGCGCCGCGGTCACGTTGATACCTGTTGATTGTGGCGTGGCGAGCTGCAAGGGATTGATCAATCATTCATCGACTCGCGCTCGTGTTCGATTTTTCGACCAACCACAGCCAAACAGCCCGCTAGTCACCGCGTGTTCTCTATCACATATACCTGCAGGGCGCAACTCCCAGCCCCCCTTTCCCTTACATCCTTTATATGATCTACGCTCGCAGCACCGTAAAATGTCGAGCGTACAAACAGTGCATTCGTGAGTAGGATTCAACCTCGACATACACTGGGACTCACCGATTCACCATCCTCGTGATCACCAGCGCTGCCCAGCCATCCTTGGTGAAACCCAGAGTCGTAAGTTGGAGTGTATACCTGCCGCAATGTCCGAGTTTAAACCATCTCACCAAACAGTGCCCGTCACGATATCGATCAGCCATCAGCGGCAGATACAACGCAGTCACGTGATGACGTACCTCTGCGGGTGACGCTTCGCGGTGAGTATCTGAGCTCCAATTATCCTGAAAGCCATCGGAGACTCAACTTCGTGTCTTCTTGCAGGCCTACGTGGGCATGGTCTGAAATACCAAGACAAGTATATACTGGGCGTTCTCCATTCGTCGGCAGGGCGAATCGGATATTCGGCAGGAGATGGAGATTCGTCATGCAACTGACGGGGTGAATCCTGAGCGAGAGACTGCAGCCATCAAGAGCAAGGCGGATTCGTATCATGGGGAGAGACGCTCGGCGAGTTGTGCGTTCGTCATTGTCTCGTACTACCGCTTTGCAAATGACCTCTCGCAGCACCATCAGCTCGTCTTCGCGCCTCGTTTTGCGCATTTTTAAGAGACGGGGATCTCGCGAGAATGTTCACCTGGGAACTCTTGAGCTGTCGTCTGATTCTCTGAGTCAGACGTTTCCCGTAGCTTTGACAGACTGGCTCTTTGCTTTCCATCATCTGAAGGCCGGTCATTTCGGCGTAGACTTTGATATAACGCCTAGCGAGCATCTCTCGGAAAACTTGGCACAACAAATGACCCTCCGCATATCAGCCGTGACCGTGACAACCCAAGCCACTGTCTCTGCACCAGTCGCCGCTTCCGCTCCAGACAGCGCCGACACAGTTCTTTCCGAGAGCACCACGGCCACTCCACCTCCAGCCGCTAGCCTCTCCAGGTCGCCTTGGCTTGCAGACGCCCGACGTCGCATAGGGTGCCAAAGATGCAGTTGAGAATATGCAGTCTCTCTCAGAGCGACAGCCACAACTATGGATACCTTGAACGATTCTCCAAACATCGCAGATCATGCGAGCGACTTGTATAGCACATGGGGAGCTGTGGTGAACATGGCATGGGTAGTGGACATCACTGGGAAGATCGCGGAGGTATGTCTCTTTCCCATCCGCGGTGCGCCATCTTGAACCAGGTTCATCCGTACGCGAAGATGGCTTGGAGCATCCTCTCTTCATCCCAAGGGTGCGCACGCCGTTTTACTGGGGCATGAGGATGCAGTCTCACTTGCGTCGCTATTCAGGAGATTCAAGGCCAGATTGAGCGTGATCGCAACATCACATCGCTCCTACAGGCTATACTTGATGCCTTCGACATTGTGGAAGTAGCGAATACCTGGGAAGGCAACAACAACGAGGTGGACCTAGGCAGGTCAAGGTCCTGGAGGCGATTCGGGCATTGCTGTGACTGCGGCGATTTTGTCCAATCATACGCGAGGAACACCAAGTTCCGTATGTCTCAAATTCATCGCGATGTCTCAATCGTTGTGCTTACGCCGAGTTGCCCTCCCTAGATGAACGTTTGTTCGACCACGACGTCAACGGCAACAAGGCCAACAAGACGATCGAGGAGTATTGTGCTGCTCTTGCTCGCCTCAAGAGGCAGCTTATGGACCTCATGGCAGCCACGGCAGCAGTCACCGTGGGTCAGGTTCAGGATAAGGTCAAAGAGGTCTCGGGGCAGATTGGTAAAATCTCCAGTCAAATGGAGCAGCTTTCAAATGAGATCGCCGTTGTCGGTGCGTACCGTTGTCGGATTATCCAGTGTCTCTGCAATTAATCAACGTCTCCCGCACAAGCCTGGACGCAAAGATAATGGAAATTGCTTACGGGTCGGGCTCAAGCTACAAACGCAGCAAGCGGTGCCTTCCAGGGACACGAGGAGCGTTCCTCGAGTACATCATTGATTGGGTCAACGATCCCGAATCCACTTGTAACGTTCGTGCGCGACTCGGGTTCGGGCGTTGAATCGTCGTCGCTGGGCACGGACGGTTCGGGTTCGCGTCGGGGCTCCCAGTCGGGACTCGCTGCGACGAAGGGTTCTGTTGGAGTCAAGCTCGTGGATCCGCGTGGATCCTCGTCGATAGGCTGGGACGTGGTGACGATGGGCGACCAATCGGGTCGCTCGGACTGAGGATAGAGGAGAGAAGGGACTCGGTATTCGCGCTGTAGCTACTGTACTGGAGAATACAGGAGGACAAGCTTGTAGTTACAGAGTGAATGAGCTAGTCCTTAAATACTCGACGTGGCACAGCTATATCGTACAGAAGGGTTTGCATAAGACGAAGACAGGGATCCTGGTAGTCGTAAACGAGGCGCGAGGAGTCAGAGAGGCGATGCGGCGCAAGAGAACGAGGAGACGAGACGAGCGGCGCAGCGCGAGAACGAGGCGCGTACCGTACGAAAAGGAAAGAGTAAGAAAAATAGTAGGGCAGTACGTAGAGCCGTAACATTACCCCCGCTTTAGGATGAAAGCCCAGCTTTCAGAGGTCGAGGTGAGGAGGGAGTCGTGCGTGACGACGGCCGTGCTGTCCCTCATCGGATAAGGGTCTTGTCGACGACGAGGTGTCGCTCGCTCGTTGCTGGTGCCGCCGAGTGGTTTGACCTAATTGATCCAGAGCTGGAACTGGAGCTCGCGCGGGCTCGGGTGCGATTGAGACGTCGATGTCCAGTGGTAGTGTACACGTTGTCGAGATGTGCGCGGTGGACGAGGGCCGCGTTTTCGAGTCGGACCACCACCGGGTCGACGTCGCGGGCGAGGCGATAGCGCCGTTGTTGTAACGCGTTGACCTCGTTGTCAATCGCCCGGATTTGGCGATGGAAGGTCTGGAGACGGGAGATGTCTCCCACGACACCAGGGTCAGCGAGCTGTCGGATGCGACTCATCATGTGGGGTTCGGACGCTACGAGGTCCGTGTAGAAGTCGGCGCGTAAGGCGGTCTGGGGACCAGGGTGGGGTTCCGCGAGGCATGGAACGCACACCTCGTAGGATGTGGCGGTGGCAAGTGCGAGGTAGTACAGTCAGCACAATCGATAAGTTTATAATAGCGGGGGTGCACTATGTCCCCGTAGGGTCCGGTGACGGTGAACTCTCTCACGTGCTCCCCCTCGTTCTTGGTGAACCCCCTGAGTCGGGGGTCGTGCTGGAACTCCGCGATCGCCCTAGTGAGGTACCGGTTGATTACCGCGTCGTCCATCCGGTCTGCTTCGTCAAGGAGGTACTGGACGCGTTCTTGCGGGAGATTCAACCAGTCTTCTACCTCCTTGAGCTGGTCCAGCGCGTACTGGACGATAAGGGAGCGGAGTTCGACTGGAAGGGTGGTCGGGGAGATGGAGCGACATTGCTCCGATGGTGATTGTGGCAGCGCGTTGAATGAGTTTCTCCATAGCGTCGTCCTCGCAGAGTATCTCTTGTTCGACCGACTCTCGGCGTTCGCGCTCCGCGTCTGGGTAGGGGGAGATGGTGGGACAAGGTGGGCCTCATTGTAGGCCTGGGTTTCTTCTTCAGTCGGAACCGTTGCCTCGTGAACCTCAGCGGCGTCATCAAAGGAGGCGATGTAGGCGTGCCAGGTGCTGGGGTCCGTGGCCGGAGGGGGGATGGGAAGTGGGCCTCGGATGCGGGTGTTCCGCCCGGAGAGGAGGAGAGTCGAACGTGGTGGGGGCTTGCATAAGGATGATGGGGTCGATGGTCGTAGATACGACGTAGTCGGGGGACTGGGGAATGTACGGGGGGAGGGAGTACGGGAAGCGGTGGACAGGGCGTCGTAGTCGGTGTTGTTGAAGGTGAAAGACATGGTAAGAAGTGCTCGAGTTGTTGTAGACCGGGGAGTCTGACGAAAAGATGAGAAATTACCCCCCTTTTAAGAGCGACGTCCTCGTTGCTTCGTGGGATAAACATCAGGAAAAAACGAGGGTGCTATATAGCACTATGTAGTCCATGTAGCCTGTGTAGCACTGTCGTAGACCCCCTGTTATGTAGGGCTCTGTAGTACCTGTAATCCAAGCTTGAGCTATATAGTGCTATATAGCTCCTGTAGCGGCATCACACCATGCACTATATAGCGTCTGTAGTAAATTACTACCACTGCTACATAGGCTATATAGCAGGCTTACTACTGCTGCTACATAGCCTATGTAGCAGGCTTACTACACCAGCTACGTGGCCTACGTAGCTCCATAGACATCACCTAACCGACATCTTGCACGCGTCCCCTATTGGCTCACAGTCACCACCGGGATGCCCAAATACCCCCAAACTCATTTGGCATGCATCTTCCTATTGGCCCACGGCTGCTTTAGGGACAACTCCGATTTCTCCAAGCTGCCTTTCCATTGGCTCATGACGCGCCATCCCACCGGCTATTACATCTGGTCGGCTGTCCATAAGAAGACTATGACTTACCGAGCATGACCTTCGCTGGCTGTTATCGTGCTTTGGGATCTGATCTTCGATCCCTGTAAACCAGATCTCGCTTTGGTCGACCTCATGCGGATACAATGGGGTTTGTCAGGATCTCCTGGATCTCCTGGGAGATCTGCTAGGTCAGCATCATACCATAGGAACGAGTATGGTCTTTTTGGTACACAAGCGCAGTCAGCGCTCACGGCAGAGAAACAATACGGTCAACTGTCCATTTTGGCAACAATGGCCGGAACTACCTAATGAATGTAATCTACTTGATGCTTTTTTATGTGAGAGTCCAAACGAATGTAGAGCAAGAGCGAGAGCGAGAGAAATCAATGAGCGACGCAGAGTATCAGAGACAGCAGAGTGAATGAAAGGACGTTGATGGATGAAAAAAAGGAGCAATGCGTATAGTAAGAAGCTGCAAGAGAGGCGTGGAGTAAGATGATTAGAAAGGCACAGATCACAATGTATACAGGGTATGGGTAAGGCTCGAAGCAGCTGTAGGCGTGCATCTACTCGTCACTCTCAGACTCGGTGGCAGAGTTGGAGTCCTCCTCCTCCAGCGCGGCATCAAAGGCAGCCGTGGGCAAGTCGAGCATCACTCTGTGACTGATGAGAGGAAGTGCGCCTGCGTGGCACTTGGACATTTCAGTCAATTCACCCATGTAGTCGGTATAGCATGCCAGGGCACTTACCTGCCATTGTCGTGCAGACGTTGACGCAACTTGACAGAGAGCGACTTGTGCTGGGTGTGGGCTTCGAAGCCGGCAAGCGTATCCATGTACCGAACGTAGATCGGCTTATAGTCACTTGCAGCAAAGGTGACGGAGCTCTTGACGCCAGTAGCCCACTCATCAAGGCAGCAGTGGGTCTACAAAATGGGTCAGAGTGGTGCAGACGCTTGATAGAATGGAACTACCGCAGTGAGGACCAAGGCGATGTTGAGACGGACAGTGTCCTGGCGGCTCTGATTAGATTAGATATGGACCTAATGATCAAGGACTATCTTATCTTGTGTACATAATGTTCTAGACTTAAGGCTGTGCTCAGCCCCACATTCGTTTCCATGTTTCTGGACTCTTCTAGGGCATTCCATGACCCACTCTGTACTCCGGTACCCACCTATCTCCGTTTCATGTGGGTCTCCTAGTCTTTTGACCTTCTCTGACTGAGCGTCACCTGTGTCCTTCAGTTGTCACTCCACCCTTTGCTGCGCTTCAACAGGTTATGGGCCCTGCCTAATACCTTGCACTGAAGATTTACACAAGCTCCCTTGACAAGACACCGCATCTTATCCCAACAAGGCGAGCCTCTGTTCCATTCTTCCTTCCTCCTTCCTGGCTAGGCCATGGGATTGTGCATAGCACTTGGGTCTTAACCAGACTTCCTGCAAGCTGTGGGACGGAGCGTGGCGACGCAGAACCACAGTGAGCTTCCTCACCCCACAGTGCGCACTACAGTACTTTTACTATACACTACTGTACATGTTCCTGGGGAAACCCACCAGCGTGCAGTAGTCAGCCGCTGTGTGTGGAGCCAGAAGAGCGGCCCTTATGGCCCCTTAGGCAAGCAGGGGGGAAGCCCCTTGTGATGCTTTTTGGCTAGTGAACGGTTGGCCATCTGCCCTTAAGTGGGAGCGGTTTTGGTGTATAACAAGGCGGGGAACACCACCCTAGACCTTGCGCCTGTTACAACTGCGCTACCCTACTATACAGTAGTACATAGGGATGAGCCTCACAGTTCACCTCTGCATGAACCAGCGTCAGTACCAGGTCCTTTGACCATTGGGAAACAGAGCGCCATGCATGTAGAACAAATTGGACCCCCTTATCCACTGGCCCAATCATCTAGGCCTTAAGTAGAGACTCCCCCAAAGCGCATAGATGGGCTATTTCAATGCCGTCTCTATGGTCGTGCCGGGTGGCTCATCTCTACAGTGGATTACCTTACAAAGTACATTACAAAGTCGCACATCATGGGCTCTGAGGACTGGTCATTATGATCAGTGGTACAAGTTCACATGCGCAGGAGGCATCTACATCTTCTCTGCACCAGCACTGTTGCTGACTGCTCCTCGGCAACAGACCTTACCATCGCACCTTTGACAACATGTCGACACCTCCCTCTCCATCTGCTTTCTCCCTGCGCAGTCGCGCCACCAACTGCATCCCTTCCTGCCTCCACCTCGTCCTTGAACTTAACCTCAAGGACATGAAGCTCACGCCAATCCGGGCAACAAGTTTGAGGGCTCCAACTGGAACGAGTGGTCTACCTCGTTCAAAGGCCTCTCATGATGGCAACCTTGGTGGGCTCTTGGAGCTCAAAGAATGCCGTCCCATGCCACCCAAGAAGACTGGGACACGGCCCAAGGCGTCATGAAGGGATACTTTATGTCCCACATGGCCTACACCATCTGGAGCTCCATTGAGAGCGACGCCACTTACCCTACAGTGGCTCACAAGTGGGCAAGCTTAGGGAAACCTATGCGGGCGTTGGGGCCACTACGGCCTTCAACAACTGGGTCAGCTTGACCCAAGCGCGGCTGGACGACTCCAAGCCAATGACACCTCAGCTCAATGAGCTGAACGCGCTGAGGAACAACCTCACCTCTGCGGGCATGGGGGTCTCTGACCTCCAGTTCTGCCTCATCCTCCTCCAGGCCATGCCGGCGTCATACGACACGGTGGCCTCCACCATCCTCGCTGCCAGCTTGCCCTCAAAGCTGGAGCACGACAACATTGCGCAGACAATCCTCAATGAGGAAACGCGCCGTCAGTCCAATGGTCTCTCAATGCGGCCAGGGCGCCCATCAAGGGCAAGGGTGACAAACCCAAGAAAAAGGATGTGACTTGCCACTACTGCAAGAAAAAGGTCACATCCGCCCTGATTGTCGCAAGCTGAAGAAGGACATTGAGGATGGAAAGGTGGATGCCAAGGGCAACAAGGTGGCGGACAGTAACAAGTCCGCCAACGCGCATGTACTAGTACCTACCACCGCCACTATTCAGGAGGTGGACAATGAACTGCGCGTTTCCCTTTATGCCTCTGTGCGATCCCGCTGGATGATGGACTCTGGCGCAACACACCATATCACTCCCTACCGCTCCGACTTCACAGACTACTCCCTCACCAAAGGCAGTATAAGCCTGGGAGACAACTCTACAGTCGAGCAATGTGGTGTTGGCACGTCGTCTTCAAAACAGGGCAGAACTCCGTGATAACCCTCAATAATGTGCTGCATATTCCAAATGTCAAGACACGCTTTATATCTACGCGTGCTCTAGCACAAAAGGGGGCCACTGTCACGTTTGAGGAACGCTCCTTTAAAATCTCTGTCAACCAGAGTCATGTTGCAACGGGCTACTTAGAAGGCAACCTTTACTGGTTAGACGCCTCAGTACAGTCCCTCAATGCACATGTTGGGTCCACTGCCCTCACTTTGGACCTCTGGCATCAGCGCATGGGTCATGTATCATATGAAACCCTAAAGCGCCATGCAGACTCTGTCAAGGGTCTTGCACTTGATAGCTCAGTCGTGCCCTCTGCTCCTTGTCCGGCTTGTGAATTCGGCAAGAGCACACGACTTCCCTTCCCCACTCCTCCAAAAAGGCCTCTCGCATTCTAGAAATCGTTCACAGCGATCTTGCGGGGCCTATGCAGAAGGACTCCATCCAAGGTGCCGGTACACAGCCACTTTCATAGACGACTACTCGCGTCATGCAGTCGTCTTTTACCTTAAAACCAAGGATCAGTTTGCTGCAGCCTTCAGGAAGTTCCTAGCATGGGCGGAAACACAAACCGCCCAACCGCTAAAGGCTCTGCATTCAGACCGAGGTGGCGAGTACCTGTCGGGCACTGTCAAGGAGATCCTCACGGAGAAGGGAATTGAGCATCACACCACGATGCCAGGGTCGCCTCAGCAGAATGGTAAAGCCGAGCGGTTTAACCGCACCATTATGGATAAGGCACTGTCCATGCTACATCATGCTGGACTGTCTTTCGGCTTCTGGGAATTAGCGGTAGGCGCTGCTGTGCACGTCTATAACCGTACCCCTACCAGAACGCTTGAGTGGCGCACACCCATTGAGCGCTGGAGTGCTGGTCACACTCCTGATGTCTCTTACTTTCGCGTCTTCGGATGCTTGGCATATAAACATGTGCCTAGTGACAAGCGTAGGAAACTCGACGCTAAGGCGATTGAGACCACGTTTGTTGGGTACGAGTCGGGTTCTAAGGGCTACCGACTATGGAATGGACGTACTCACTCTATTGAAGTGTCCCGCGATGTGACCTTTGATGAGAGCACATTCCCATCTAAGCAGAGGCCTGAGCCGTCCTCTACTGTTCTCCAACCAGCCCCAGTTGTCTTACCAGTGCCAACGGTACAACTTGCTATCCCACCGGCGAATCCACCGCCTCCACCACCTCCTGTTCCCTCTCCTGCGCCGCCTAATCCGCCTGCAAAGGAAGAAAAACAGGAAGAAAACCCCTTCATTGTACAGCGACCTGTCACCCCTCCACCTCTATTCAGACAAACACCGGTCCCTCAGACCCCTCAAAGACGCACCACACGGCCAGTCACCGGCCAGCCGTGGTATCTCCACATATGGAGAGACTGGAACCTATAATTCAGCCACCAGTAGTAGATCCACCCCGCCCAACTCCTGAGCAAATGCGGGGGAATGCCGAGCAGCGTAGCCGGCTACTTAGGGAAATGGATGAGGCTCGGCCTGTGCGGCGCACTGCGCGCCGCATCGTCCTAACCCCAAGTACTACTCTGGAGATAACGCTGAATTCCGGTCTGGACGTCTGGGAATTGCAGAGCTACTTGCAGCTGCAATTGGTGAAGATCCTGCCACTTATAAAGAGGCAATGCGGTCTGAAAACGCGGAGGAATGGACTGAAGCGTGCCAATATGAAATGGACGCTCTTGCCAAGAACGGCACATGGGAGTTAATGGATCTCCCTGCAGGTCGCAAAGCAGTAAAATCCAAATGGGTTTTCAAGCTCAAAGCAGATGGACGCTTTCGAGCTCGGTTGGTGGCAAAGGGCTTTACACAAGTCCCTGGGATAGACTACGACGAAACCTTCTCTCCAGTTGCCAGATTTGAGTCACTACGACTCTTGCTAGCGTTAGCTGCGCTAGAGGATTGGGAAATCCACCAGATGGACGTCAAGTCGGCGTTCCTTCATGGCAACCTGGATGAAGAGATCTATATGGAGCAACCACAAGGTTTCGCAGTACCAGGCCAGGAGAACAAGGTCTGCCGCCTTAAAAAGGCAATCTACGGTCTCAAACAAGCTTCACGCGCATGGAACTTGCAATTCCATGGAGTTCTTGAGGAACTCGGCTTCACACGCACGGTCTCAGATGCTGGGATCTATGTGTATCTTCAACGTGGGGGGGATATAAAAATCATCATTATTCTATACGTTGACGACATCACTTGATGGGGAACTCCCTATCTGAGGTTACTCGCATCAAGGCTGCTCTTAGTGCGCGCTATGAGATGACGGATCTTGGAGAAATCCAGTCCTACCTCGGGGTTCGCATCACTCGCGATCGACCCTTACGCCGCCTAGAGATCGACCAGTCTGGATATATCCTCCACAAGCTGAAGCAATTCAAGCTGGATGGTGCCGATCCTAACCTCACCCCCCTTCCTGCCGGCGCCGAAGTGCACCTTGTCAAGTCAGATAAGGAGGCATCCGCTGAAGAGAGACAGTACTATCAATCTCTCATCGGAAGTTTGCTCTATGCAAACCTTGGCACTAGACCGGACATTTCCTTTGCTGTGGGACGCCTTGCCCAGTACGCAGCAAATCCCTCACCAAAACATCTAAGCCTTGCAAAATATGTCCTCAAATACCTCAAGGGGACTATTAACTATCGCATTCGCTATGATGGGGCCAATGGGGTCGGACTTTATGGTTACTCCGACTCAAGCTGGGGAGACAACCCAGACGACTATCGTTCCACCTCTGGCTACGTATTCCTTCTAGCAGAAGGCGCAATCTCTTGGTCCTCGCGCAAGCAAAAGACCATCGCCCTCAGCACCACTGAAGCCGAGTACATGGCCTTAACCGACGCTGGCAACCAAGCCGCGTGGTATCAGAGCTTCTACTCTGAGCTAGGATACAATGTTGAAGATCCAATCCTGTTGCACGGCGACAACAAAGGTTCAGTCGACCTCGCCAGCAATCCAGTTACTGGCAGGAGATCCAAACATATCCAGCTAAAGCACCACAAGATCCGCGAGTATGTTCAAAACAACGTCGTAGATCTGGTTCGCACCAAGACAGAGGACATGGTAGCAGATGGCTTAACAAATCACTTGCCAAATCGCGCCACTCCCTGCTCTCTGGGCAAATGGGTTTAGTAGGATGATGGATGTCTTGATCACGGGGGGATGTTGAGACGGACAGTGTCCTGGCGGCTCTGATTAGATTAGATATGGACCTAATGATCAAGGACTATCTTATCTTGTGTACATAACGTTCTAGACTTAAGGCTGTATTCAGCCCCACATTCGTTTCCATATTCTGGACTCTTCTAGGGCATTCCATGACCCACTTGTACTCCGGTACCCACCTTTCTCCGTTTCATGTGGGTCTCCTAGGCTTTCTAAGCAGTGTTTATCACATGCTATTGTCGCTCCTTACTGTATAAAGGACCTCTTTCTTCGCCTTGTAGCCTCAGTCTTTTGACCTTCTCTGACTGAGCGTCACTTGTGTCCTTCAGTTGTCACTCCACCCTTGCTGCGCTTCAACACCTTCTTTTTCAAAGAAGAAGGAGAAGCGTTTGGAGTTCGATGGTCGATATATCCTTTCTTTAGATGCTCGTCCAGGAAGGACTCTAGTGCGTCTGTTCGAAGGAGACAGGGGTAGATTTTACAAGGCAACGAGGCTGGCGCGTCGTCCTTCAAGTCGATGGGTGATCCCATGGTCGCGACTCGGGGAACCTCTGCGCTGCTTCTCGCTGAACACCTTGTCGAAACGTCGGTAGTGCGGGGGATAGGATCGGCTTTGACCTTGTTGGGTCTATAGCAGCTTCTGCAAGCTGCTGCGCCTGGTGACTCGGAAGAGGCGAACCTCGTCGACAAGCTCCGGCGGAGAGCCGAAATAGATCTCGTCCTCTGGTCCTATATGCAGAGGTTCTACTCCAGCAAGATAGAGTCGTACGTGGGAGCGTGCTTCTTCTTCCCATTCCTCTAGGGAACGGACATTCGATACACGCGCTCCTGCTCTGAACTTCGTAGGTGTGGGTTTCCACAAGGACGTGTTCGACGTAGAGAGAGTGATGGGGTGAAAGTCGTCTGCTACTCGTCGTTCGCCCCACAAGATCGGGGGTTGGAACAATCGTAGCCAGGGAAATCCGAGGATAATACGTTCTCCTCCGATGCTGGAAATGTAGAAACGCTGGGAATGTGTTTTTCCTCCAGCTGATACGTCAAATTCGGTGTAATGCGTGATGTCACCGGATCGGTTTCGGGTTCCATCTGCGTTTCGAATGATGCGAGGATGGAGGAGTCGTTTTACCTGGAGGCCGTGCTGCTTTACGACCTTCCAGTCAATGATGTTATCGGTGGCCCCGCTGTCGACCAGGGCCTTGTCGTCGATCCTTTTATGCGCACTTCGGATGTAAAGGGGAACTCTGATCGCATTTTCGGCATAGGAGAGTCGTACTAGTACATCGGTGCTGAAGACCGCTCGAGTAAGGATCGCTCTACTCAAGCTTGTTGAAAATCCTGAACGCTGAAGTCCTTGTCCTTCTCAAGGACACTGAAGATGGACTCTTTTTCGGCGTCGGACACGTTTGCTAGGTACGTTGCAAACGTCTGTGGAGAAATGGAGGGAATGGAGAGGACGTGGAGGAAGTCGATGGGACAGGATCGGTCGTGTCGACCTGGCGCTGTCGGGTTTCCCTAGGACGAGAGTCCTTTTGCGGGCAGGACCGTGAGACGTGTCCTTGCTGGCCGCAGTGGAAACAACGCCCCTGCTGCATATACTGGGTGCGCTCATCGGGCGTAAGCTTCTTCCCCTTCTGATGGACAAACATTTGGGTCTGGTTGACCGTTAACGTGTCTACGTCCATCGGGACCACTCCGTCGTTTCGGCTCGGCTGTCCTCCTCCTCCAGGTCGGCGTATCTGGAATCGCGGCTGCTGTTTCGTCGTTTCCTGGCTTCCATAGATTTCTTTCAGGAGCTGATACTGAAGTTGCTGGTCGCACAGCTTCTCTGCCCATGTGTCGAAGGTCCATCGCGTGCTGCCAGGATTTACTCCAAACACGTCTCCCCCCTGTCGTGCGGTTTCCCGGACGAGGGCGTTTGGGAACGATCGGAGGAACATGATGATAGTGGATTCGGCATCGAGGTTGAAATTCCCTCTTTCCGCGAGGGTGCGGAACTTTCCGATGTACTCCTCGATCGGTTCGGGAGCTCGGAATTTCATGTTCGCCAGAAGGAGTTTGGCGTTCACAGCGGTTCCTCGGTTTAGGAATCGCTTGTCGAGGGTATCTTTAAACACCGTCCAGGCGGTGTCTCTCGTCGCAAAGGGTACTGGTGGGTCATGGATGTGGTTAGCCCTGATCTTCTCGAGCCATTCGATCTGCCTTTGGACCCAGTCGGTCACAATGGCACCTCGAAAATACGTGAGGCAGAAGGAGATTTTTTTCAAGGGATCGGTGAACGTCGAGTTATCATCGTTCAGGAATGCGTAGAGGTTGAACTGCCGCATGAAGTCGGCATATCCCCGTTGAAGATGAACGGGGCTTCTCCTGTAAGCTTTCCGTTATCTCGACGGGCGGCGGTGATCGTGGAATCGACTCGGGTTTCTTCAGCCATCTCGCGTGCTGGTATGGATGTAGGATCAGATGTCGGGGGAATGAGTGCCGCGGCGGCTTCTTCGAGGCGTTGTGCGACGCCTGAGAGATCGGGCTGGCTGGCCTGCGGCTGTGCAGACGTGGGCGTGGTTCGTTCGGGGGACTCGTGGATAGGGTGGTCTCGAAACCACTGGAGGACGGTTTCTTTACTCGGGATTCCGAGAGCGATTATGGGTCCTGTGATCTGGTATTGATCTCCTGTCTGCTGGACGTAGTTCCAGCCTTGGTCGGTCGAGAAGTATACTCGTAGAGTTCGTCCTCCGAGGACGATGTAGTATCCGTGCTCGGGGTCGTGGCGGACTGCCCTTTCTCCTTCTCCTCTGAGTTCTACAGGTGCGTGGTTTTCTTCTTGTGCGAAGGGAGCTCTTCGCTGTCGCGGAACGAGTCCTGCGATCGTCAGCTCTCGAGACTGAGAAGCCTGTTCTAATGTCACGGCCTGAGCCGGTGCGAGCGAAGCTGGCGAGGGCTGAGACGAGCGAGGTTCGACAAGTCGGTCTCGATGTGAGCCGGTTCTCGATGGTGCACGTGAATGTGCACGCGATCCTGGGTAAGACGTGGTGTCTTCGAGTGGAGGCAATCGGCCTCCGGTACGTAGAGTTCAAAGGCTGGAAACCTCGTGATACTTGGGCGAACAAGTCCCTCATGCGGAATCTCTGGTAACCTCGTCGATTGACAAAGGAGAACAGGCTTAAGGCCTTAGAGTACTACTGCTACGCCTTAAGTACTACGAGAAGTGAAGGTTACATAACGTCCTAGTATCGAGTCATACCGAGTCGAAGCGGACTCAAGGTGGGTCTCCTAGGTAGAAGTACAATGGGTATCCAATGGCATAAGGGGCGCATCAAGAACGATGAGGGAATAGTATGACAAGTGAAAGATAAGCGTCCCCGAGTTATGGAGCCGGAACGGAACTCGTATCGTACAAGTCGTGATGAGAAGAAAAAGAAAATGTATCGTACAAGTCGTGACATAACTGAGATCTCAATAGGAAGTGTCTGTTAGCATTGCAAGGTTGCAACTGCTTCTGGCTCATACACAGGGTTGCCTAAAGACAACCAGAAAACAAGAGGGTGATGGGGTAGATGTTACTAGGGAAGATCTTCTGCAAGCTAGATAAAGGCCAACAGACTTTCCCTCGTGGTGGGCTCCAGATGAAGGTTAGGTTGCAAGTGTGGGTGAGGAGAGGAGAGGACAAGCAAGGCGGTTGTTTTGTGTTTCGGTCGATTCGTGTGAGGCAAGTGAGGCGAGGCAAGGTGTATAAGGATTTCGAGCATTCGAGCATTTGTGTGAGAGCTTTATGGCAAGCGATAGACTGAGAATTGGATAGGATTCTAGGATAGGAAACGCGAGGTATAAATACATGAAGATAGTAGTCAAAGCATACTAAAGGTGGTATGTGGCTTTGAGAGCCATGTTTTGCTTTTGGCGGGCCCAAGGTTCAAGCAAGAGGGAATCGTGGCCAACCAGAGATCAGCCTCCCTTCGTGGGCCTCGGGAGTCGTCTTATGTGCGGGGAAATGTCAAAGTAAAAGTGGAAGTGAGCAATTAGGCGAGAGATAGGTTAAAGCATGTAGGTAAAGGGAAAAGCGAGAGAAAGGCAAACAGTCAATGTGTCATGAACACTAGGGCCTCAAGGAGGTCGAACTGCTCAGAACACTAGAGCGAACCCAGCCCTACCAGTAAACACCCTATGCGTCGTTCACAATGCGACGCGTACCACTCACATTGCGACTACAAGTCGAAATACATCATGTGACCCTTCACCCCCATTCCTCGCCCTACTCCCTAATGGCCAATTAACCCTGGAATACCCCCAAGATCCCGGACTAGGGATCTCTCAGAATGGCCATATTACTCGTCCCAAAGTAACCAGAACCTTGGTCAAGGTGAAACACTTCATGCATCCTCTTTGGGACTCTGATCATCAAGAACTCCATGGGGCCTCAAGCCCCACTTTGCGATGGAATCTAAGAAGCGTATCAGAGAGGAGAGGTTATGGGGAATCCCCTCTGGAATCCCCATCAGTAATTAAACCAGATTCGTCTAAGGGGTCTCCAGTAGTATATAAGACCCCCATGTATCGCCCAGTGGTCCTCAGACTGTCCATCTGTGGCACTCTCATCTGTACCTAGCACTGCAATAGCACTGTTAGTGTGTTCCTCCTCGTTCCTGCAATACTCGCAGCTCATCTTCCGCTCCCCCTCTTTGACGCTCTCCAAACTATCTGCTACCCTCTCTGCGCGCACTCCGCGAGTGAGTCCTGACACAATGCAAGCGCGTTCAGACCGCGGAGCACCCAAGCGTTCTGTTCCGACATCCCATTGTGTCCTTACACCATAATGATGCCGTTTGCACCTCCCTTCCTTGTTTTGACCCATTCTTCGCCCAAAGGCATGTCCTTTTGCATTGGCCACTCCTTCCTACGCCACTCTGGCTACAAGGACACCCACCAATCATGAACTGCCACAGCAAAGCATTTGAGGTCCTTGATTGGTGGTGGTTTAGAGTAGACACACTTTCTCTTCACCTAGTAGGCAAACTCCTCAGGCCTGTAGGTGCTCCCAAGCCACTAGTAAGCAAATTAGTGCCTATGTTATATCGCTTTGCTAATGTCATAGAGGAACTCACATCTTTCATAGGATACCCCAAGAGAAACTCTAGACACGTCCAACTATCAACAATCACCTCCCAATCACTCACCCTGGCACCGCCCAACATAAGGTGAGTCTTTTGAATAAATGCCTTCGTAGTGGCGTTCATGGAGTTGTCAAAGAGGTCCTTTTTTTTTTTTAAATCTGCATTTATATTCTGCAACAGTGAGTCCTTCACAAGACATGGTCATCTACATACATAGACATTTGGGGGGATTAGGTAAAAGGGCGGATTAAGAGTCTGAACACGAGCATATAGAATTAAGAACTAAAGTATAGTAAGAGGTTTGAATGGGTAGCCTGGTGGAATCAGGCATGATCAGATAAGTACTGTCCAAAGCCTGCTGATGAACTCTGGCAGTAAAAGAGAAAGAAGGCTGAGAAAGGACTGAGGGGGTGAGTATGAGTAAAAGGTTTAGGGGGTGGGAGCCTAAGTCTGAGGGGGGGGGAAGAGTGGTGCAGCAATCGATGTGATGTAAAGATGAACGGATAAGAAAGAAGGGGACTAAAGAAAGGGTGGGAAAAGGGGGAAATCAGCATCGCAATCAGAAAGTTGAGAATGCTCCAGGCCATGGCTATGATCCATCTTCATCAGCTGCCTAAGATGCGGGATGGGCCTCGCACTGAGGGGGGGACAGGCTAGGTTCCCCCCAAATTTTGGCCTATATCCCTTCCAACTAACAAAGGCCAGTGCCATAGCTGCAAGTGTTGGGGTGCTGGCAGAGAGGTTCTGCTGCTGACCCAATGACAGTTTCGGCTGAACTTGCACCAATGATACTGCGACAGATAACAAAACACGTGGATGACATGAGGGGGTCCAAACTGGCCTCTCTTGACTGTGATCCACTAAGTGAAAAAAGGAGGGGGGGAGCATGCTGGGGTCCCCAATGCCTAGCTGAGGTCTTCCCAGACCAAAGCCACTTGAGGGAAACCATGCTGAGGTCTCTGGGAGGGAGGCCAGAGAGGAAGGGGGTGGATGGGTCGCCATGTCACCAGATGACGGCCCACCCCCCAAGGGTGGAACCCACAAGTGCCCAAGGGATGGTGGTGGTAAGAGGGAAAGGAGGGTTTTGTCAAGGAGGTCCATGAGGACCATATATATGGCTGGTAGTAAGCTCTTGCTTGGAGGCTCTGGGAGTTCAGTGGGAAGGTTCTCTTGCATCACAGGGTTGTCTGCGCCATCTTTGCTGTCCGCACCACCAGCACTGTCACTAGGGAGGTCCATGAGCTCAGGTGAGTCTTCTGTTTTCTCACCACCTTGTTCCTCTGTCATCTCCCCCTTCTGGGTTGCATGCAGAGGGCTCATATGTTTGATTAGATGTGGTGCCTCAAAGTCAGCAGTATCTGGTTCCCACACGCAATCATCACTGCCATCGCTGTCGACCCCTTTCTTGGAACTTTTGGAACCCGAGTTGCCAGCATTGGACTTGTCAGGCTCGATTTCAGATGTGTCATCAATGGTGTTTTTGTTGGTCATGCTGAAGCCTAATCAGGACATATGTACGATCAATTTCCAGCAACTTACCTTCCATCTGTGAGGTGGCTTGACTTCTGAGACACTTTCTCTCCTTTCGCTTTAGACTTCTGCTTGCATTTGGTGACTGGGGCCCCCTCCTTGCTGAGGCTAATGGATTTAAGCAAGGCATGGTTCTGCTTCATCCTACTGAGCTGTTCTCTTTCATACTCAGTGCCAACAGTTGCTGGCTCTTGCAGGTTTCTTTTGGGCTGCATGCTTCTCTTCTTCTTTGCTGTTGACAGGCTTGGATTCTCATCACCTTAGGATGACATTGTAGGATAAATGGAAGAGTTGATGACAGACATGCATTCATCATCCGTAAAAGAATCCTTTGGCTCTCCTAGCTTGTGTGTCACGAACTGTACGATACATTTTCTTTTCTTTCCTTATCGTGACTGTACATTACGAGCTCCGAGACCAACTTCATGACTCGGGGACGTTTATCTTTCATTCGTCATACGATTCCCCCGTACTTCTTGACGCGCCCCTTATGCTATTGGATCCGCACTGTACTTCTACCTAGGAGACCCACCTTGAGTCCGTTCTGACTCGGTACGACTCGACACTAGGACGTTATGTAAACTGATTCTCTTATAGTACTTAAGGCGTAGCAGTTGTACTCTAAGGCCTTAAGCCTGTTCTCCTTTGTCAATCGACGAGGTTATCAGGGAATCCGCGTGAGGGACTTGTTCGCCCAAGCATCGCGAGGTCTTCAGCTTTTGAACTCGACGTACCGGAGGCCGATTGCCTCCATCGAAGACATCACGTCTTATCCAGGATCTCGCGCGCATTCATATGTGCCCTCGAGGACCGGCTCACATCGAGACAGACTTACCGAACCTCGCTCGTCTCAGCCCTCGCCAGCCCCGCTCGCGCCGGCTCAGGCCGTGACATTAGAACAGGCTTCTCAGTCTCGAGAGCTGACAATCGCAGATATCGTTCCTCAACAACGAAGAGCTCCCTTTGCTCAGGAAGAAAATGTTGAAGCGCAGCAAGGGTGGAGTGACAACTGAAGGACACAGAGTGACGCTCAGTCAAGGAAGGTCAAAAGACTTGATTACAACAATACCTGAAGGACACAGAGTGACGCTGTAAGGTAGTGTAAGTATAAGAGAGAAGAAAAGAGCGTAAGTGTACTTGCCTCAGTCAAGGAAGGTCAAAAGACTGAGGCTACAAAGGCGAAGAAAGGAGTCCTTATATACTGTAAGGAGCGACAGATAGCATGTGATAAACACTGCTTAGAAAGCCTAGGAGACCCACATGAAACAGAGTAAGAGTGGGTACTGGAGTACAAGGTGGGTCATGGAATGCCTTAGAAGAATCCGGAACACGGAAACGAATGTGGGGCTGAACACAGCCTTAAGTCTAGAACATTATGTACACTAGATAAGATAGTCCTTGATCATTAGGTCCATATCTAATCTAATCAGAGCCGCCAGGACACTGTCCGTCTCAACAGAAAACACTGCACCTGTAGAACTCAGAGGAGAAGGAGAAAGGGCAGTCCAGCACGACCCCGAGCACGGTTACTACATCGTCCTCGGAGGACGAACCCTACGAGTATACTTCTTGACCGACCAAGGCTAGAACTACGTCCAGCAGAACAGTGATCATTACCAGATCACGACATCTGTCATCGCACTCGGAATCCCGAGCAAAGAAACCGTTCAGCAGTGGTTTCGAAACCATCCGATTCACGAATCCCCCGAGCGTACTACTCCCACATCCGCACAGCCCCAGACCTTCTCTAACCTCGAAGGTGTTGCACGGCGTCTCGAAGAAGCCGCCGCGGCACTCATACCCCCGACACCTGATCCTCCATCCTTACCAGCGCGCGAGATGGCTGAAGAAACCCGAGTCGACTCCACGATCACCGCCGCCCATTGAGATAACGGAAAACTGACAGGAGAAGCTCCATTCATCTTTAACGGAGAATCCAAACGATATGCCGACTTCATGCGGCAGTTCAACCTCTACGCGTTCTTGAACGACGATAACTCGACGTTCACCGACCCACTAAAGAAAATCTCCTTTTGCCTCACGTACTTTCGAGGCGCCATTGTGACCGACTGGGTCCAAAGGCAGATTGAGTGGCTCGAAAAGATCAAGGCAAACAGTATCCTTGACCCACCAGTACCCTTCGCAACAAAAGACACCGCTTGGACGGTGTTTAAAGATATCCTGGACAAACGGTTCCTGAACCGAGGAACTGCTGTTAACGCCAAGCTTCTTCTGGCAAACATGAAGTACCGAACTCCTGAACCGATCGAGGAGTATATCGGAAAGTTCCGCACACTCACGGAAAGAGGAAACTTCCAACTCGACGCCGAGTCCACCATCATCATGTTTCTCCGATCGTTCCCAAACGCCCTCGTCCGGGAAACCGCACGACAGGGAGGAGACGTATTTGGAGTAAACCCTGGCAGTACACGATGGACCTTCGACAAATGGGCAGAGAAGCTTTGCGACCAGCAGCTTTAGTACCAGCTCATGAAGGAGATTTACAGAAATCAGGACACCCCAAAACAAACACCACAATTTCAGATACGACGACCTGGAGGAGGAGGACAACCACCACGTAACAACAGAGTAGTCCCTATGAACGTAGACACGTTGACGGTCAATCAGACCCAAACGTTCGTCCATCAGAAAGGAAAAAAGCTCACACCCGATGAACGTACCCTGTATATGCAACAGGGGCGCTGTTTCCACTGCGGCCAGCAAGGACACATTTCACGTTCCTGCCCGCAAAAGGACTCACGTCCTCGGGAAACACGCCAGCGACAGATCGAAACAACTACCCCTACGCCACTGACGCCTTCCTCCCCTACGACTTCCCCCATTTCCCCGCAGACGTTCGCCGCATACCTCACGAATGCATCTGACGCCGAGAAAGAGTCCATCTTCAGTGTCCTCGAGAAGGACAAGGACTTCAGCGTTCAGGATTTTCAACAAGCTTGAGTAAAGCGATCCTTACTCGAGCCGTCTTCAGCACCAATGTACTAGTACGACTCTCCTATGCCGAAAATGCGATCAGAGTTCCCCTTTACATCCGAAGTGCACATAAAAGGATCGACGACAAGGCCCTGGTCGACAGCGGGGCTACCGACAACATCATAGACTGGAAGGTCGTAAAACAGCACGGCCTCCAAGTAAAACGACTTCTTCACCCGCGCATTATCCGAAACGCGGATGGAACTCGAAATCGATCCGGTGACATCACTCATTACACCGAATTCGACGTATCAGCTGGAGGAAAATCACATTCCCAGCGCTTCTACATTTCCAGTATCGGAGGAGAGCGCATCATCCTCGGATTCCCCTGGCTATGACTATTCCAACCGCCAATCTTGTGGGGCGAACGACGAGTAGCCGACGACTTCCACCCTATCACCCTTTCCACCTCAGACGCGTCCTTATGAAAACCCACGCCCACGACGTTCAAAGCAGGAGCACACGTATTGAACGTGCACTGTGCATCGGAATGGGAGGACGAAGCACGCACGCATGTCCAGCTTTACCTGCAAGGGATAGAACCCCTGCACCTAGACTCAGAAGACGAGATCTACTTTGGCTCTCCGCCGGAACTTGTTGACGAGGTTCGCCTCTTCTGAGTAACCCAGGCGCAGCAGCTTGCGGAAGCTGCCATCGACCCAACTAAGGTCAAACCTGATCCCATTCCCCCACACTACCGACGCTTCGATAAGGTGTTTAGTGAGGAAGCAGCGCAAAGGTTTCCAGAGTCGCGACCATGGGATCATCCCATCGACTTGAAGGACGGTGCACCGGCCTCACTTCCCTGTAAAATCTATCCTCTCTCCCCTTCAGAACAGATAGCGCTAGAATCCTTTCTCGATGAACATCTGAAGAAAGGATACATCCGACCATCGAACTCCCCATACGCCTCTCCCTTCTTCTTTGTTAAAAAGAAGGATGGGAAACTCCGACCTGTGCAGGACTACCGTCAGCTGAACACCTACACAGTAAAGAACAACTACCCTCTTCCGCTCATCGAGGAAATACTCCATAAATTGCAGACCGCTCGACTCTACACGAAGTTCGATGTACGATGGGGATATAACAATATCCGCATCAAGGAGGGCGACCAGTGGAAAGCCGCGTTCAAAACGAATCGAGGCTTCTTCAAACCCATGGTCATGTACTTTGGACTCACGAACTCCCCATCGACGTTCCAGACGATGATGAACGAATTGTTTAAGGATGAGATCGACTCCGGTCTCGTCTTCATCTACATGGACGACATCCTCATTGCAACCTCCGACGATCTTGATCTCCACTGACGTATGGTTGAGCGAGTACTTCAGAAACTCCTTGACAACGATCTTTACCTGAAACCCAAGAAATGCACCTTCGAGAGTACAAAGGTGGACTATCTCGGGATGATTCTAAACGGCGACCAGATCGAGATGGACCCCGTGAAACTCAACAGTATCAGGAACTGGCCCGTTCCGAAAACCGTTAAGCAGGTGCGAGCATTTCTCGGGTTCGGAAATTTCTATCGTCGTTTCATCAGAGACTTTGGTAAAATTGCACGACCTTTGAATAACCTTACGAAGAACGACACTCCCTTCCTTTAGACTGATGACTGCCAATTTGCATACGAACGACTGAAGGACGCTTTCCTTTCGAATCCAGTACTTATTCACGTAGATCACGATAAACCTTTCTTCCTTGAAACGGACGCCTCTTCCTTCGCATGCGGCGTAGTACTCTCACAAAAGGGTGCCGATGGACGACGGCATCCTATAGCATATTATTCACATTCGTTCGCACCAGTCGAACAACGCTACGACGTCCATGACCGAGAACTCTTAGCTATCATAAAAGCGCTGAAGGAATGGCACCATTACCTAGCAGGAGCAAAGCATCCGATTACGATACTCACGGACCATCGTACCTTATTATTTTTTAAGGAGACATGCAAGGTTTCGCACCGCCAGTCACGGTGGTACAAAGACCTTGCCGAGTTCCACTACGTCATCCAGCACGTCCCTGGAAAACAGAATACCCCTGCCGACGCCCTATCCCGATGATCAGATCATGATGACGGCTCTGTTGAACATGAGGAAGTAGCCATACTTCCCTCAGAGATCTTTGTGAACTCGACGTTCATGACAGGAGTACCGTCGCTTGAACATCGCGCTCGAGTCACCCAGCTCTGGGGCGATAAAACAAAGGCACCGACTGGATGCACGAAACAGTCGGATGGATGGTGGCGCACCGAGAAGGGTCAGCTCTGGATACCAGTGGACACTGACGAAACACTCAGACGCGATATCGTTCGTGCCCATCATGACACCCCTTCCGCTGGACACCCTGGCATCACAAACACGCAGGAACTGATACGACGACAATGGGAATGGCCCAACCTTAACGAGTTCGTTAAGAACTACGTTAATGGATGCGCAGATTGCCAAGCGTTGAAGGTCCAGACCAATCGGCAGAAACCAGAACTGATGCTGATTTATGCCGATCCGGATGCCGGACCATTCCAGACCGTGTCCATGGACTTTATAGTCAAACTCCCGACGTCCCGCGGCTTTGATTCCATATTCGTGGTCGTTGACCACGACTGCACGAAAGGAGCAGTATTCGTGCCCTGTAATGAATCAATTACCGCCGAAGGAGTGGCGAAACTCTACCTGGATAACATCTACCGCCGCTTTGGACTTCCCCGTCGTATCATCTCCGATCGCGATCCTCGTTTCGCATCCTCGTTCACTCGCGAACTGTGCCGACACCTAGGCATTAACCAGAATATCTCTACAGCCTACCACCCCCAGATGGATGGACAGACCGAGCGTGTTAACCAGCAGCTCGAACAGTACCTTCGATTCTGGGTGAATGGCCAACAGGATGACTGGGCTAACTGGCTGCCATTCGCAGAATTCGCGCACAACTCCTGGAAGAGTTCCGCGACGAAGATGTCCCCATTCGAAGCTCTGATGGGCTACCACCCTCACTCTGATTGGCCGATAGGGACGGCCTCATCGATACCCTGAATTACAGACCGACTTGAACTGCTGCGCAGTCATCGTCTCGCTGCGCGAGAAGCCTTAGAATGGACAGCCAATATGATGAAGCGAAAAGCTGGAGGTCAGAGGCCCACGATGGAAGAAGGAGATCTCGTATGGCTCGAAGGAACTCACCTGCCAACAGCGTACCCAACGCTGAAACTAGCCCCTCGACGCCACGGTCCTTTCCGTATCACACGGAAACTGTCCCCCGTGACCTTCCAGCTGGAACTTCCCCCATCGATGAAGATCCACGACGTGTTCCACGTGTCCCGCCTCCTTCCTTATCGCAAAACACGAGAAACATGGCGAAAACTTCCTCTGACCTCCACCTGACCTTATCGAAGGTGAAGAAGAGTACGAAGTTGAGTCCATTCAAAACTCCCGCGTCTTCCGCCGTCAGCTTCAGTATCTCGTAAAATGGAAGGGCTATCCAGACTCGGACAACGAGTGGATTGCGGCTTCTGACTTGCACGCGGACGACCTGCTGACCCTGTATCATACGGAACACCCTGACGCCGCAGGACCGACGTCCGATACCCTATCTAAGCGCCGTGGTCGACGCTGACTATAAGAGGGGGGTAATTTTCATCGACACCCTCAGCGACTTCAGTCACTCTAGCGATCACAACGTTTTACTCGACCTCTTATCCATCCCCACTCCCCACTCCTACCATGTCTCCCATCCCCACCACCGTCTCCTCAGTCTCATCCATCGAATCCTCTTCCCCCGCTCCGCGTCCCATCCCTAACATTGAATACCTCCGCACGGATACCGATTCCATTGCTAGCTCTCACGCCCCGACCCCTCCCACTTTCTTCGAAGAAACCATCATGGTCACAGAGGGAGTACGTATCCCGATGCTTGTCCCCATTTGCTCAGTCTCTGCCAGCATCGTCACACCTTCGAGCCCGAAGGTAGAACCAGTGACTGTAGAAGCAGAACAGCCTAACCCTCGCGTCGAGGGCTCAGCCACCATACTGGCGCAGTTCGTCCCCGCCTCGACGCTGCCAAGGACTGGCACGCCCGTCGGACCCACCCACGTCGTCATAGGTAACTCGATCATCGACCTGGACGAAGAAGAGAGCGAGAGGAAACACATCAAAGGATGCAATCAGGACTACCTCGACCACCTCATTACTGCCACGTTCAAGAATATGGGGTTCAACTGGGACCTTAAGTCGGTTCGTCTAACCAACATGAAGGCCCAGTTGTCCAAACGATTCTACGAACGCATCAACGACTGTTCCTCTCAGCGCTGGTACGCCTTGACGACGGACTACCGAAAGGGTATGATAGCGGAGCTCAGCGAGGAGCTCATGGTAATCCTTACTCGGCTGGCCGACAATGCCTATCAGGCACTTCGAATGAAAAACCCCCGACTCCCCCGCGACCTTCTCGCCGAAGGCTTCTTCCGTAACGATCAGCATACCATCACGTCCGAAACCATCCGTTCAAAGTACGACGGCCGACTCATCATTGCCCCTTGGGTGAGGAAGGTCACCGACGCCCCGTGCCCGTTCATGGTGGCAGTCGAAGACGAGTACGACGAAATGGACACGTGCATCGAGCTATACGCCACACCGGTCCGCCATAAGAAGCCCGACCACCTCGCCCTCGAGACCGAGGACCGACTCATGTCACAGGATAACCATCTCCTCGGCATCGTCCGAGACCTGTGGGATGACGGACTCACCGCCGACACTTTTCGTCTAGGTCAGAAGATGCGCAAGAGGAAGCGCATCCAGTACGACATCGACGAGCTGGAGAGGAAGCGCGCAGATGCGAACATGCGCATCCTCCAGATCCGTCGACGACTCGAAGCCACATGCCTGGAGTCTCGAGTTCAGGCCGTTCATGACGCGCGGAGGAACTCGCCTAACCGTGTCACTCCATTGATGCATCACTGGTCTAGTTGGATCTGGGCAGACGAAGGGACAATGTTGGCAAGGCGCCTTGCGAGAGAGGGACCGGCGGAGAGACACGCAGGTACGAGCGACCACGACGTGGACTTTGGTACGCAGAACGAAGACTGAAGTCGAGGCGACTTCAAACGTAAGAGGGACGCAATGTCATGAACTGTACGATACATTTTCTTTTCTTTCCTTATCGTGACTGTACATTACGAGCTCCGAGACCAACTTCATGACTCGGGGACGCTTATCTTTCATTCGTCATACGATTCCCCCGTACTTCTTGACGCGCCCCTTATGCTATTGGATCCGCACTGTACTTCTACCTAGGAGACCCACCTTGAGTCCGTTCTGACTCGGTACGACTCGACACTAGGACGTTATGTAAACTGATTCTCTTATAGTACTTAAGGCGTAGCAGTTGTACTCTAAGGCCTTAAGCCTGTTCTCCTTTGTCAATCGACGAGGTTATCAGGGAATCCGCGTGAGGGACTTGTTCGCCCAAGCATCGCGAGGTCTTCAGCTTTTGAACTCGACGTACCGGAGGCCGATTGCCTCCATCGAAGACATCACGTCTTATCCAGGATCTCGCGCGCATTCATATGTGCCCTCGAGGACCGGCTCACATCGAGACAGACTTACCGAACCTCGCTCGTCTCAGCCCTCGCCAGCCCCGCTCGCGCCGGCTCAGGCCGTGACATTGTGGTTTCTGCATGATTCTAGGAGCACCATGCTCTTGCATTTCTTATGAGCTACATCTCCCATTAGTGAAGTGTAACCCAAGACTGTAGTTTACTTACAAAATACCTTCTCTAGGAAGGATATGAACATAGTTGACATGTGCTTGTCATAGTTCGGGTTAAATGATGCAAAGGTCTCACTGTTCTCCAACAGAGTATAAGCACTGTCATGGTATTTTCAGTTCCTCGCAGATTTCATCCATGAGGTTAACATGACTGATGAGAATGATTGCAACTCTCCATCCTCACTTGGCTGAGGGCCACTGACAACGAGGGTCCCAACCCATCTTGTCTGTGCATGAATGGAACACAGTATGACCACCACTGTGTAGAAGAGTGCAGATATCACTTTGAGGTATGTGTCAATGGACATCTCCTATAGATCATCACTTTACTCACTTTTCTTGCTACTCAAGTACTTTGTGGATGTGGTTGAATCAACTTTCTGTGATTTATCAGTGAGCTCCCAGTCGCTCTGAGCACCGACTTTCATGTCATCGATGTCGATGACAGAATCTACATTGATACTAAACATCTCCTCACATGCTTTGTAGATGGTTTCCTTCACCTTGTCACTTTTGGCATTGAAAAGCTCTAAGCACCAATTGTTATGCCAGGCAAGCACATTTTGGGGCTTTACTCTAGCAGGAGTGCTGTGACATAAGCATTGTACTCTGGCTCGATGACAGCCTTTAGTTTTGACCTCCAGTACAGCTTTTGATATATCTGCTCGATATTTGCCTTACGTGAACCCTTAGTGCCCATCAAGTTAAGAACCTTCTAGCTGCCTTGAACCTTTCCTTTAACTGTTTTACCTGGCTATAAGTTGTTGTGAAACCACTCATGCAGATGCTACAAGACCTCAGTTTTGTGCCTCTATCTGCCAATGCTGCACACCTTCTCATAATTCACAGGTTTCAAGAGATCTTGTAACCCTTTTTCTTTGAGCCAGGCTTCTCATCGCCACCTTGTGCTGCTGGTTCGCCGGTTTTTGCTGCTGTGTCACTCAGCACTGCCTCAGCCTTAGGCTTTATGTCTGGCCATCGGCCGAACCACTTGCCATACAACTTGGGCCAAAAATCCTGAATGGTTCCCTTCAGCTGGTGCTGCTTGAAGGTTGGCAGCTCCTCTAGGAGGAATTTGCATTGTTCTTTGTCTGCCCAGGTTATGGTGAGAAAGCTGAGTGTGATTCTACAACAGCCCAATGTTCGCTCATACTTAAATTACTGTATTCGCAGCACAACTCATGATACAACGTGTGCATGCATTATGCTTCTCAGTGGCTTTGCAGTTTGTGGTGCCATGTGTCTGATGGCAGTCACACTTCTATCTTTCCATGTCAGAAACCTGTGGTTGTTGAGACGGACAGTGTCCTGGCAGCTCTGATTAGATTAGATATGAACCTAATGATCAAGGACTATCTTATCTTGTATGTACATAATGTTCTAGACTTAAGGCTGTGTTCAGCCTACATTCGTTTCCGCGTTCCGGACTCTTCTAGGGCATTCGATGACCCACCTTGTACTCCGGTACCCACTCCTACTCCATTTCATGTGGGTCTCCTAGGCTTTCTAAGCAGTGCTTATCACATGCTATCTGTCGTTCCTTACAGTATATAAGGACTCCTTTCTTTGCCTTTGTAGCCTCAGTCTTTTGACCTTCCATGACTGAGGCAAGTACACTTACGCTCTTTTCTACCTTCTTATACTTACACTACTTACAGCGTCACTCTGTGTCCTTTAGGTATTGTTGTAATCAAGTCTTTTGACCTTCCTTGACTGAGCATCACTCTGTGTCCTTCAGTTGTCACTCCACCCTTTGCTGCGTTTTAACAGTGGTGTGCAAGCAGTGCTCATCTCTCGTGATAGCAGGAGCCGAGCATGTTAGGTGTGCTAGTTTCCATATTTGTGTGTCATACTCCTTGTGAATCCATCTTATCAGTATTGCCATCACCTTATCAACAACTTCACAGACTGATCCGTAGCTTCTCACTTATCTGTCTCTGTGTGTGATCAGGATACACAGAGTATGGCTACAACATGTGAGAGGTGGGTCACTGTCGTCAATTCTCTCTCCAATTTGGTTCACTGTTTGCATGCATGTCAAGCTACTGTGACAGCAAGGCAGCAAAGTGTACTGTGACTAGTAAAACTCCCCCCATTTTGGCCTATCTTGTTGCCCTGCTATTGTGGTGCTGATCACCCACACGTATCTTGTGCATGTTCTGCCAAGTATATGAACTCTATGACTGACATCCTAAAGACCCTGTCCATCATTCTCCTGAGATGTCAAGGAACCTTCCATCCTGCATCTGCCGTCTGAGCCTGCTGGTGTGATCTTTATCCATCTGCTCTGCTTGTTCTGATCTACCATACTAGACTCTTCCCCATGCCTGAACACGACAATGTTAAAGCACAGCAGAAACAGGGTGCTAACTAGGCAAGCAAGAGCAAAGCTCAGTCAGTGAAGTCAACAGACTGAATATATTGGCATAATACCTAGGCAAGCAAGAGCAAGCCAGAGTATAAGTGCAAGTCAAAGTACCAGAAGTAAAGTACTTGCCTCAGTCAGTGAAGTCAACAGACTGAGGCTACAAGGGAAAAACAGTGTCCCTTTTATACACTTATAAAGGAGTGTGGTTTGCATATGATAAACAACAGCAACATATGATAACCAGAGACCCATATGAAAGCAAAACTAAGGTGGGTCAACCGAAACTGCATGTGAGTCATGGAAGACCCCAGAAGAATCTAGAACAGGAAAAAAGTAGGTACAGCCTTAGGGGCTAGAACAAAATGATGTCATATACATTGCAGATCAGATAGCTCGCAGATCACCAAGTCCTTATCTAATCTAATCAGAGATGTCCTTCCTGTCCTGAGTTCTGTCCATCTCAACAGATAACACTGGTGATCCACCCTGTGTAGACCTGGCCCCCTCCTCACAACATACCCAGCCACATTATGTGGTATTCTAGGGCCAGGCTACGGATGGCAGGACAATGCAAGGAATATTCACCTACTAGTATATGGTGTCTCCTTGTCTTGTGGTACACACTCAGCCATACTAAATCAGATCTAATGCCATGCCTCAGGTCATCAGTGTGAGTTGCACGCTCCACTAGAGGTTTGAGAACCAGGCGGATGCAGTTGGCACCCTGGGGGTATTCAATGTGGTGGCTGGGGCCTCGGCAGGGGATATTGGCCATGTTGCTCAGCAAATGGAATACCTGTCCACCTATAAAGGTGCAAGCCCCTCACAACCCAGTTATCTTGTCTCTTGCAGACCCTCTATTAGATCCATGTCTGTGATATTCTCACCCAGCCAGTATGCTCTCAAGCCTCCCCCAACTTCTGAAGGTGCTGTATTAACTTCGATGGGCTATCACACCAATGTCAATGTTGCAGTTGGTGGTGCTGCCAGTCCTTCTGTAAGTAGCAATTCTCCTTCCTGTCAACAAGCACTTATGCCCCTCAATGCCAGCAGCACACTCACACCCTAGCACAGGCAGTGCAGAGTCGCTGACTGCCAACATGCCCAAGTCTATCACTCCCCTCGAACCTCTCAGTGACCCTGGCACACACTTTTACATTGTGGCAGTCAGTTGCGCCATGGGCATCTTCAATTGCCTATGGTGTGTGCCTTGTTAATTTACCCTTACATAGACTGATCACTCAGCAGGGCTCACATGGTGCCCCTTATTGCGAACTACCCCAGTGCAATGTGTTGCACCTTCTGCACTCTAGAGGAAGCCAGTGCCTGGTATTGGGCCAAGATGTCTGAGTTCAAGTGAGCCACTTATTTTTCTTGTGGTCCCCTATTGCTGTATGTATGAGTATGAGTAGTGCGTCATTTGAGGGGGAGGGCTAGAATTTGTTTGTATAAATCGAGTATAGTTATGCCTGTGCACATATAAGTAATGAGCATTGCCTTATCCATGCAGCCATTAAGGGAGTGAGCTGTGACACGTGGCATATGGCATGCAACATGCCAACTGCTTTTAACTTGTTGGTTTAGGCCTGCTTAGGCTGCTAGGCCGCTCATAGAGCATTACAGGTGTGCTAGTCTGGCTGCTGGCCTCCTCTGACCACCCTAAACATTTAACCACAAATCCTCGACTACCACCACTATAGAAAATTTCTCAAAATTCCTCAGAGACTTGCAAGCTATGCCCCAATACACTGAGAGAGGTTTCAATCTATGCTCTTACCAGGGAACATTCCAAGGACTTCCTTGCAAATTCCACCTGTCACACAAAGTTGACTAAACCAAAATGGTATATGACTCTGGTAATTGCATATGTTAAGTATGATTTTCATCCTGTGTAGTAGAAGACTCATGCTCCCAGATACCTCACTAGCTGAGACACTTGACCCCTACAACTATGTCTCATGGAGTCTGCCTCCTGCTATGCCCATTGCTGGCAAGAAGATAGCAAGCAACCATATCATACACACCACAAATATTTCCCCAGTGCCAACTGGCACTTCCACAGGCACACAAGAGTGAGTAGCTCATAGTTTCTGTCATCCTGGCACCGACATGCTTTCAGCTTCAGTGACACCTGCTACATGATTTAAACCTACAACCATGAGTACTACAAGGCACACAAAGGTCGACAGAAGATCACGTGTCACAAAGATGAACACTGATGAGATACATAGGTGCTTCAAAGAAATGGTCTTTACAGGTATGGGCACCTTCTGATTGTGCCAACATCCCAACGACAATCATTCACAAACCATATCATTGTGCCTTGCTAAGCAAACAGCATGGCATCAACCCTCATCATATGCATCTCAGCAAACAACTTGATGTTAAGCAAAGGTGAGTCCAATGTTCTTCAACATTTGGATGGCCGTGTGTATAACACAGCTTGCATTAGCAGGCTGGAACTTTGATGGTAGATAGTTCAGATACTAGGCTCCATCATATCTGATTTCCATAGTGTTATGTATGATACTTCTATAGTTATCACATTCCTTACTCACTGA
>WTXD01000131.1:0-33355 GCA_022496205.1 Gloeopeniophorella convolvens | reverse complement strand
TTCTCGAACGTCGCGGTGATAAGATGGTCCAGGTAGTCCTGGTTGCGTCCCTTGACGCGCTTCCTCTCGCTCTCTTCTTCGTCCAGGTCGATGATCGTATTTCCCACGACGATGTGAGTGGGACCGACGGGGGTGCCAGTCCTCGGCAGCGTCGAGGCCGGGACGAACTGGGCGAGGATAGTGGCTGACCCTTCGACTCGCGGGTTCGTCGGTTCTGCTTCCACTGTCACCGCTTCTACCTTCGGGCTCGAAGGTGCGACAACACTGGCAGAGACTGAGCGGATGGGAACTGGCATGGGAATACGTACTCCTTCGGTGACCATAATGGTCTCCTCGAAGAAGGTCGGCGGGGTCGGTGGACGCGAGCTGGCGATAGAGTCGGTGTCGGTACGGAGATACTCGATGTTCGGGATAGGGCGGGGAGCCAGGGAGCTCGACTCGATGGAGGAAACGGAAGAGACGGTGGTGGGAACTGGAGACATGTAGGAGTGGAAGTGGAGAGGGTAAGAGGTCGAATAGAACGTTGTGATTGCTAGAGTGACTGAAGTCGCTGAGGTAACGATGAAAATTACCCCCCTCTTATAGTCAGCGTCGACCACGGCGCTTAGATAGGGTATCGGATGCCGGTCCTGCGGCGTCAGGATGTTCAGTGTGATAGAGGTCAGCAGGTCGTCTGCGTGAACTCGGACGCCGTGACCCACTCGTTATCCGAGTCTGGGTAGCCCTTCCATTTCACGAGGTATTGCAGCTGACGGCGGAAGAAGCGAGAGTTCTGAATGGATTCGACTTCGTACTCTTCTTCTCCTTCGATGAGGTCAGGTGGAGGACGGGGAAAGTTCTCGCCGTGTTCCCGTGTCTCGCGATAAGGAAGAAGGCGGGACACGTGAAAGACATCGTGAATCCTCATCGATGGGGGAAGTTCCAGTTGGAATGTCACCGGGGATAGTTTCCGTATGATGCGGAAGGGACCATGGCGTCGAGGGGCTAGTTTCAGCGTTGGATACGCTGTCGGTAAGTGACTTCCCTCAAGCCATACAAGGTCTCCTTCTGCCAACGTAGGCAGCTGACCACCGGCCTTCCGCTTCATCATGTCAGCTGTCCATTCTAGAGCTTCTCGCGCCGCAAGACGGTGACTGCGCAGCAGTTCGAGTCGGTCAGTATCCGGGGTATCGATGAGGCCGTTCCTATCGGCCAATCAGAATGAGGGTGGTAGCCCATCAGGGCTTCGAACGGGGATAGTTTCGTCGCAGAACTCTTCCAGGAGTTGTGCGAGAATTCTGCGAATGGAAGCCAGTCGGCCCAGTCATCCTGTCTGCCATTCACCCAGAACCGCAGGTACTGTTCGAGCTGTGGTTAACGCGCTCCGTTTGTCCGTCGGTCTGGGGTGATAGGCTGTGGAGATGTTCTGGCTAATGCCCAGACGTCGGCACAGTTCGCGGGTAAAGGAAGATGCAAAACGAGGGTCGCGATCAGAGATGATACGGCGTGGTAGTCCAAATCGTCGGTAGACGTTATCCAGATATAGCTTCGCCACTCCTTCGGCTGTGATCGTTTCATTGCAGGGTACGAATACCGCACCCTTTGTGCATCGTGGTCAACGATCACAAGAATAGAGTCGAAGCCGCGAGATATCGGGAGTTTGACAATGAAGTCCATCGACACGGTCTGGAACGGACCTGCATCCGGATCGGCATAGATCGGCATAAGTTCCGGTTTCTGCCGATTAGTCCGGACCTTCAGCGCTTGACAGTCAGCGCATCCATTAACGTAGTTTTTGACAAACTCGTTAAGGCCCGGCCAGTCCCACTGTCGCCGTATCAACTCCTGGGTGTTCGTTATGCCGGGATGTCCGGCGGAGGGGTGTCGTGATGGGCGCGAACGATATCGCGTCTGAGTGTTTCGTCCGTGTCAGCCGGTATCCAGAGCTGTCCTTTCTCGGTACGCCACCATCCATCCGACTGTTTCGTACAGCCAGTCGGTGCTTTCGTTTTGTCACCCCAGAGCTGGGCGACTCGAACACGATCCTCGAGGGATGGCGTTCCTGTCAGGAACGTCGAATTTATGAAGACCTCGGGAGGGAGTATGGCCACTTCTTCGTGTTCGATGGAGCCATCGTCATGGTCGGGTCGTCGAGAGAGGGCGTCGGCAGGGGTATGTTGTTTTCCAGGGACGTGCTGGATAACGTAGTTGAATTCGGCGAGGTCTCCGTGCCACCGCGTCTGGCGATGCGAGACCTTTCGAGTTTCCTTAAAGAATAATAAGTTACGATGGTCCGTGAGTATCGTAATTGGGTATTTGGCTCCTGCTAAGTAGTGGCGCCATTCCTTCAGCGCTTTTATAATAGCTAGGAGTTCTCTGTCGTAAACGTCGTATCTCTGTTCAACGGGTGCAAATGAATGTGAATAATAGGCTATAGGGTGTCGTCGTCCATCGACACCCTTCTGTGAAAGTACTGCACCACATGCAAAGGAGGAAGCGTCTGTTTCGAGGAAGAAAGG
Organism: Gloeopeniophorella convolvens; assembly: GCA_022496205.1. NCBI lineage: Eukaryota > Fungi > Basidiomycota > Agaricomycetes > Russulales > Gloeopeniophorella > Gloeopeniophorella convolvens. The sequence continues at coordinate 30,857 of WTXD01000131.1, read as the reverse complement.
TTTATCGTGATCAACGTGAATAAGTACGGGGTTCGAAAGGAAAGCGTTTTTGAGTCGTTCGTAAGCAAGCTGGCAGTCATCAGTCCAATGGAAGGGGGTATCGTTCTTCGTAAGGGTATTCAAGGGTCGAGCAATCTTACCGAAATCCCTGATAAAACGACGATAAAAGTTCCCAAACCCGAGGAACGCTCGTACTTGCTTGACGGTCTTTGGAACTGGCCAGTCCCTGATACCGTCAAGCTTCACGGGGTCCATCTCGATTTGATCGCCATTCAGGATCATACCGAGATAGTCCACCTTCGTGCTCTCGAAGGTACATTTCTCGGGTTTCAAGTAAAGGTCGTTATCGAGTAGCTTCTGAAGCACTCGTTCGACCATATTTCGGTGGATAGTGATGTCGTCGGGGGTCGCGATGAGGATGTCGTCCATGTAGATGAATACGAGACCGGAGTCGATCTCTTCTTTGAACAGTTCGTTCATCATGGTCTGAAACGTGGATGGGGAGTTCGTGAGTCCAAGTACATGACCATGGGTTCGAAGAAGCCGCGATTCGTTTTGAATGCGGCCTTCCACTGGTCGCCTTCTTTGATGCGGATATTGTTGTATCCCCATCGTACGTCGAACTTCGTGTAGAGCCGGGCGGTCTGGAGTTTATGGAGTATCTCTTCGATGAGCGGAAGAGGGTAGTGGTTTTTGACTGTATAGGTATTCAGCTGGCGGTAATCCTGTACAGGTCGAAGTTTCCCATCCTTCTTTTTAACAAAGAAGAAGGGAGAAGCGTATGGAGAGCTAGACGGTCGAATGTATCCCTTCTTCAGATGTTCGTCCAGGAAGGACTCTAACGCCGTCTGCTCTGAAGGGGACAAGGGATATATTTTACATGGGAGTGATGGGGGCGCGTCGTCTTTCAAGTCGATGGGATGATCCCATGGTCGCGACTCTGGGAATCTTTGCGCTGCCTCCTCGCTAAACACTTTGTCGAAGCATCGATAGTGAGGAGGAATGGGACTGGGTTTCGTTTTATTCGGGTCGAGTGCAGCTTCGGCGAGCTGCTGCGCCTGGGTTACTCGGAAGAGGCGAACCTCGTCGACAAGTTCTGGCGGCGACCCAAAGTAGATTTCATCTTCTGCGTCTAGGTTCAGGGGTTCTACTCCTGAGAGGTAGAGCTGAACGTGAGCATGTGCTTCTTTTTCCCATTCCGCCAGGGAATGGACGTTTGATACACGCGCTCCTGCTCTCAATGTCATAGGCGTGGGTTTCCACGAAGATGCGTCTGAAGTGGAAAGGATGATGGGATGGAAGTCGTCTGCTACTCGTCGTTCACCCCATAGAATCGGGGGTTGAAATAGTCGTAGCCAGGGGAATCCGAGGATGATGCGTTCTCCTCCGATACTGGAAATGTAGAAGCGCTGGGAATGTGATTTTCCTCCAGCTGATACGTCGAACTCGGTGTAGTGAGTGATATCACCAGACCGGTTCCGGGTTCCATCCGCGTTTCGAATGATACGAGGATGAGCAAGTCGTTTCACTTGAAGGCCGTGCTGTTTCACGACCTTCCAGTCGATGATATTGTCGGTAGCCCCGCTGTCGACCAGGGCTTTGTCGTCGATCCTTTTATGTGCACTCCGGATGTAAAGGGGAACTCTGATCGCATTTTCGGCATAGGAGAGTCGTACTAGTACATCGGTGCTGAAGACGGCTCGAGTAAGGATCGCTCTACTCAAGCTTGTTGAAAATCCTGAACGCTGAAGTCCTTGTCCTTCTCAAGGACACTGAAGATGGACTCCTTTCTGCGTCGGATGCGTTCGCCAGATATGCCGCAAACGTCTGTGGGGAAATGGAGGAAATGGAAGAGGTGGAGGGAGTTGGTGTCGTGGGTTCCGTTGTGTCGAGCTGTCGTTGACGTGTTTCCCGAGGACGTGAGTCCTTTTGCGGGCAGGAACGTGAAACGTGTCCCTGTTGGCCGCAGTGGAAACACGTCCCTGCTGCATGTATGATGTCCGCTCGTCGGGCGTGAGCTTTTTCCCTTTCTGATGGACGAATGACTGGGTCTGATTGACCGTCACTGTATCCACGTCCATGGGAACTACTCCGTCGTTCCGGGGTGGTTGCCCTCCTCCTCCAGGGCGTCGTATCTGAACCGTGGCTGCTGTCTCGGGGTGTCCTGGTTTCCGTAGATTTCTTTCATAAGCTGATACTGGAGCTGCTGGTCGCAAAGCTTCTCAGCCCATTGATCGAAAGTCCATCGTGTGCTGCCGGGGTTTACTCCGAATACGTCCCCTCCCTGTCGTGCGGTTTCCCGACGAGGGCGTTGGGGAACGAGCGAAGGAACATAATGATGGTGGACTCGGCGTCGAGGTGGAAATTCCCTCTCTCTGCAAGGGTACGGAACTTCCGATATACTCCTCGATCGGTTCGGGAGCTCGGAATTTCATGTTCGCCAGGAGAAGTTTGGCGTTGACAGCGGTTCCTCGGTTTAGGAATCGTTTGTCGAGGGTATCTTTAAACACCGTCCATGCGGTGTCCCTTGTCGCGAAGGGTACTGGTGGGTCAAGGACGCTGTTGCCTTGATTTTCTCCAGCCACTCGATCTGCCTTTGGACCCAGTCGGTCACAATGGCTCCTCGAAAGTATGTGAGGCAGAAGGAGATTTTTTTCAGTGGGTCGGTGAACGTCGAGTTCTCGTCGTTCAGGAATGCGTAGAGGTTGAACTGCCGCATGAAGTCGGCATATCGTTTGGATTCTCCGTTAAAGATGAACGGAGCTTCTCCTGTGAGTTTCCCGCCATCTCGACGGGATGCGGTGATCGTGGAATCGACTCGGGTTTCTTCAGCCATCTCGCGCGCTGGTATGGATGTAGGATCAGGTGTCGGGGATATGAGTGCCGCGGCGGCTTCTTCAAGACGTTGTGCAACGCCTGTAAGGTCGGAGGGTTCTGGGGTTGGATAGAAGTGGGAGTCGTATGTTCTGGGGATTCGGGGGTGATCGCGAAACCACTGTACTACCTGGTCTCGGTTCGGTATCCCTAGCGCGACTACGGGTGAGGTGATTTCGTATCTCTGGTGGATTCCGGACCACTGGACGTAGTTCCAGCCTTGGTCCTGAAAAGTGTACTCGTAGGGTTTGTCCGCTGAGTATCAGATAATAACCGTTCTCTCGGTCGTGGAAGATTCCTCGTAGTCCTTCTCCTCTGAGTTCAGGGGGAGCTACGTCCTCGTCCTGTGCAAAAGGAAGTCGAACAGTCACAAGTTCTGCGATCGTCGGCTCTCGAGACTGGAAAGCCTGTTCTAATGTCACGGCCTGAGCCGGCGCGAGCGGGCTGGCGAGGGCTGAGACGAGCGAGGTTCGTAAGTCGGTCTCGATGTGAGCCGGTCCTCGAAGGCGCACGTGAATGTGCACGAGATCCTGGGTAAGACGTGATGTCTAGAGCTGGGAGGCAATCGGCCTCCGGTACGTCGAGTTCAGAGCTGAAGACCTCGCGATGCTTGGGCGAACAAGTCCCTCACGCGGATTCCCTGGTAACCTCGTCGATTGACAAAGGAGAACAGGCTTAAGGCCTTAGAGTACAACTGCTACGCCTTAAGTACTGGAAGCGAACTGGTTTACATAACGTCCTAGTATCGAGTCATACCGAGTCAGAACGGACTCAAGGTGGGTCTCCTAGGTAGAAGTACAGTAGTAGTCCAATGGCATAAGGGGCGCGTCAAGAAGTATGGGGGAATCGTATGACGAGTGAGAGATAAGCGTCCCCGAGTCATCGAACTGGAACGGAGCTCGTATCGTACAGGAGCTGGAAAGATAAGGAAAAGAAAATGTATCGTACAAGTCGTGACACACTGTCCACAGTAAAGCCAGTAACTGCAGGCTCTACATAGCGTTCCAGGGTACCATAGGCTAGGTGACCCATCCGTTGATGCCAGACTTCATAGCTTGCGCTATCCTGTACATGCATGCTAAGGGACCGTACTTGAGAATCCAACCAATACAAGTTGTTCTCTAGGTACCCTTTTGCAATGCAACGCTGCTTAACAGCGATTTGAAAGCCACGGTCTCCAAAAGATACAGTTGCGCCGAGTTGCGTGAGTGCTCTGGTCGACAGGAAGCGACCTGAAACACCTGGAACATGCAGTACATGCGACAACGTGATCTTTTCTTCCGGAGTCCGCAAGACAACGGTGCCATAGCCAACTTGGTGAACCGACGACTTATCCCCTAGGCTAATGCTGCCTGCTGATAGGGTATAATCTTTGAAGTCAGAACGGTGTGGCGTTATATGGTGTGTGGCACCAGAGTTCATCATCCAGCGGGAGGAAACCAATGAGTAAAGGGAAACTCCAACTTCTGATTCCACATCTGAGATATGTGCAGAAGTATCTACAGCGGCAAGTACGTTGGCCGCTTTGTTGGAGTTCCCTCCAGTTCCCCCCGAGTTCTCAGCAGTTCCGGAAGTTCCGGAACTCTGTCCCTTGTCTGCCTCCTTCTTCTCGCGACGCTTCTTCTTCAGGTCCTCCTTTTTCTTGCGGCAAGTGTCGGCTTTGTGGCCTTTCTTGTGACAGTAGAAGCATTCCCCATCAAAGGGTTCCGCTTTCTTGCCGGAAGAAAACTTCCTGGTAGCATTGAGTGCACCACCAGCAGGACCTTCCCTGATCTCTTCAGCGTTTTGGATCAGGGGCTCAATATCTTTGAGCACGAAAGTCTTGGGGTCATGGGTTGCCAAGAGGACGTCTTGAGTTCCCTGGTACTTGGTACCACCAAGAGCATCGACAAGGGTGAGGCAAACCTCGAGTTCCGACTTGCCAAGGCCAACTTCCGCAAGTTGCTTGCGCAACTCCTTCAGATGCCTGATCTGCGGACCGAGGGGTTGGGAGTCATCAATGCGCCATGCATTGAACTCACGCCACAAGTTCCAGCCTCTCATGACTGTGTTGCTGCCGTAAAGGACGCGCAACTGGTCATATTTCTCCTTGACCGAGGGAAACTCGACATCCGGGATTTGCGAGTACACTTCCGGGGTGATGCACCCCATCATGAATGCAGTAACCCGGCGGGTCATGAGTTCCCAGTCGAAGGCATCAGTTTCGGGAGGGGGAGAGGTGTGAACAAGGAGGATGGCGCAGTCGTTCATGCCAAGGGCAGATAGGAACTTTTGGTTCCATGCCGCCCAGTTTGTCTCTTCCAGCTCTGGAATGCGCAGGAAAGAGGGCATGACGAAGGAGAAGTTGGTCTGGTGAGTGGTGGCAACATTTTGGGAAATGGATGTGGTGCCAGTTGCGCCTTGCGCTGGCGGAAGAGGAGTGTTCCCCTGGACTGGGGTGTTGCCCTGAGGGGGCGAGGGGTTGCCTGACGAAGTTGGCATAGTTGCGATGATTTACACTGTTGTTGCGGAGCAGTCAGCGACAGGTGTTGCTGGTAGCAAGAATAGTTATGGTTGTAGCGTAACCCCCATGCCTGTGAACTTGTACCTCTGATCCAATTGGACCAGTCTCCAGAGCCCTTTAGTGCGACTTGGTATAGTACAATTTGTAACTAATCCACCGTAGAAGTGAGCCACCCGGCACGACCACAGAGACGGCATTGAAATAGCCCATCTGTGCGCTATGGGGGAACTTCTACTTAAGCCCTGGATGATTGGGGCAATGAATAAGGGGGTCCAATTTGTTCATCATGCATGGCGCTCTGTTTCTCAATGGTCATAAAGACCTGGTACTGATGCAAAAATCATGCAAGAGCGGAACTATGAGGCTCATCCCTATGTACTACTGTAAGTAGGGTAGTGCAGTTGTAACAGACACAAGGTCTAGGGTGGTGTTCCCTGCCTTGTTATACGCCTAAACCGCTCCCACTGAAGGGCAGACAGCCAACCGTTCACTAGCCAAATAGCATCATAAGGGGCTTCCCCCCTGCTTGCCTAAGGGGCATAAGGCCACTCTTCTGGCTCCACAGACAGCGGCTAACTACTGCACGCTGCTGGGGTTTCCCCAGGAACAAGTATAGTACTGGTATAGTATAGATATGTACAGAGACCATGATGCGCACGGTGGGATGGAGAAGCTTACAGTGGTTCTGCCATGCCTGGCTCCTTCCCACATGCTCGCATGGAAGCCATCAAGGCCCAAGTGCTAGGCACAGCCCCTATGCCTCGCATAGGTGCTGACAGGGTTAACACCTTGCCGCTGAGGAGGATACTCACAATGGGAGTTGCGAGTGCGGAAGTAAGACTTGCTAAAAAGTTAAAGGCCGGGCCCATAACCTGTTGAAGCGCAGCAGAAACAGGGTGCCAACTAGGCAAGCAAGAGCAAAGCTCAGTCAGTGAAGTCAACAGACTAAATGTCATTGGCGCAATACCTAGGCAAGCAAGAGCAAAGCTAAAGTAACTAGGTAAGCGCAAGTCCGGAAGTTCCGGAAGTAAAGTACTTGCCTCAGTCAGTGAAGTCAACAGACTGAGGCTACAAGGGCAAAAACAGTGTCCTTTATATACACAAAAGGAGTGTGGTTTGCATGTGATAAACAACAGCAACATGTGATAACCAGAGACCCATGTGAAAGCGGAACTAAAGTGGGTCGACCGGAACTGCAGGTGGGTCAACCCGGAACTGCATGTGGGTCATGGAAGGGCCCGGAAGAATCTAGAACAGGAACGAAAGTAGGTACAGCCTTAGGGGCTAGAACATAATGATGTCATATACATTGTAGATCAGATAGCTCGCAGATCACCGAGTCCCTTATCTAATCTAATCAGAGATGTCCTTCCTGTCCTGAGTCCTGTCCGTCTCAACACAGTCAGCGACATCGCACCTTCGAGCCCGAAGGTGGAACCTGTCACTGTAGAAGCAGAGCCGACAAACCCTCGAGTCGAGGGAGCAGCCACCATTCTTGCACAGTTCGTTCCCGCCTCGATGCTACCGAGGACCGGCACGCCTGTCGGTCCTACTCACGTTGTTGTGGGAAACACGATCATTGATCTGGACGAAGAAGAAAGCGAAAGGAAGCGCGTCAAAGGACGCAACCAGGACTACCTCGATCATCTCATCACAGCAACGTTCGAGAATACGGGGTTCAACTGGGACCTTAAGTCAGTGCGCCTCACTGACATGAAGGCCCAGTTGTCCAAACAGTTCTACGAACGTATCAACGACTGCTCCTCCTCACGCTGGTACGCCCTGACGACGGAATATCGCAAGGGCATGATCTCGGAGCTGAGCGAAGAACTAATGCTCGTTCTTACTCGCTTGGCCGATGGAGTCTACCAGGCACTACGACTGAAAAACCCACGACTCCCACGCAACCTCCTCGCCGAAGGTTTCTTTCGAAACGACCAGCACACCATCACGTCCGAAACCATCCGATCGAAGTACGACGGCCAACTCATCATCGCTCCCTGGGTGAGGAAGGTCACTGACGTGCCCTGCCCCTTTATGGTCGCCGTTGAAGACGAGTACGACGAAATGGACACCTGTATTGAGCTCTATGCGACTCCGATCTGGCACAAAAAACCCGACCACCTTGCCCTCGAGACCGAGGACCAACTCATGGCGCAGGATAACCATCTCCTCGGCATCGTTTGCGACCTATAGGACGACAGACTCACAGCCAATGCGTTTTGTCTAGGACAGGAGATGCGCAAGAGGAAGCGCGTCCAGTACGACATCGACGAGTTGGAGAGGAAGCGCGCAGACGCGAACATGCGCATTCTTCAAATCCGACGACGACTCGAGGCTGCCTGCCTTGAGTCCCGCGTACAGGTGGTCCACAACGCGCAACAGCATTCGGCTAACCGTGTCACGCCACTCCTGCACCACTGGTCGAGTCAGATCTGGGCAGACGAAGAGACACTGTTAGCGAGGCGTGCGGCAAGGCAGGCACCAGCAGAGAGACGCGAAGGTACGAGCGATCACGACGTGGACTTCGGTACGCAGAACGAGGATTGAAGTCGGGACGACTTCAAACGTAAGAGGGACGCAATGTCACGACTTGTACGATACTTTTCTTTTTCTGCTTATCTTCCGTGTACGATACGAGCTCCGTTCCGACTCCATGACTCGGGGACGCTTATCTTTCACTCGTTATACGATTCCTTCATACTTCTTGACGCACCCCTTATGTCATTGGATCACTACTGTACTTCTACCTAGGAGACCCACCTTGAGTCCGTTCTGACTCGGTATGACTCGACACTAGGACATTATGTAAACTGTTCGACTTGTAGTACTTAAGGCGTAGCAGTTGTACTCTATGGCCTTAAGCCTGTTCTCCTTTGTCAATCGATGAGGTTACCAGGAATACCGCGTGAGAGACTTGTTCGCCCAAGCATCGCAAGGTCTTCAGCTCTTGAACTCGACGTATCGGAGGCCGATTGCCTCCCTCCGTAGACATCACGTCTTACCCAGGATCCCGTGCACACTCGCATGCACCCTCGAGAACCGGCTCACATCGAGACCGACTTATCGAACCTCGCTCGTCTCAGCCCTCGCCAGCCCCGCTCGCGCCGGCTCAGGCCGTGACAATACTGCTTGGACGGTGTTTAAGGACACCCTCGATAAGCGGTTCCTGAACAGAGGAACAGCAGTCAACGCTAAGCTCCTCTTGGCGAATCTGAAGTACTGATACCCCGAGCCAATCGAAGAATACATTGGAAAGTTCCGCACTCTCGCTGAGAGGGGGAACTTCTATCTTGACTCCGAAGCCACCATCATTATGTTCCTTCGATCTTTCCCGAACGTCTTAGTCAGAGAGACGGCTAGGCAAGGAGGAGATGTTTTCGGTGTAAACCCCGGAAACAAGAGATAGACCTTCGACGAGTGGGCTGGGAAGCTCTGTGATCAGCAGCTTCAGCACCAACTCATGAGGGACATCTATGGGAATCAAGACAACCAGAGGCAGCAGCCAAGGTTTCAGATACGACATCCTGGAGGACAACCACAGACCAGGAACGATGGAGTTGTACCTATGGATGTAGACACGTTGACGGTCAATCAGACCCAAATGTTTGTCCATCAGAAGGGGAAGAAGCTCTCCCCCGAAGAACACACCCTGTATATGCAGCAGGGGCATTGTTTCCACTGTGGCCAGCAGGGACATGTTTCCCGCTCTTGCCCGCAAAAGGACTCGCGTCCTTGGGAAACACGCCAGTGACAGATCGACACAACTCCCTCTACTTCCACTATGCCTTCGACACCAACATCCTCTCCCATTCCTCCACAGACCTTTGCTGCATACCTAGCAAACACGTCGGACGCTGAAAAGGAGTCCATCTTTAGTGTCCTCGAAAAGGACAAAGACTTCAGTGTTCAGGACTTTCAACAAGCTTGAGTAGAGCGATCCTTACTCGAGCTGTCTTCAGCACCAATGTACTAGTATGACTCTCCTATGCCGAAAATGTGATCAGAGTTCCCATTTACATTCGAAGTGCACATAAAAGGATCGACGATAAGGCCCTGGTCGACAGCGGGGCTACCGACAATATCATCGACTGGAAGGTTGTGAAACAGCATGGCCTCCAGGTCAAATGACTTCCTCATCCTCGCGTTATTTGAAACGCGGATGGAACACGAAACCGATCCGGTAATATCACTCACTACACCGAGTTCGAAGTATCAGCTGGAGGAAAATCACATTCCCAGTGTTTCTACATTTCCAGTATCAGAGGAGAACGTATTATCCTCGGATTTCTCTGGCTACGACTCTTCCAACCCCCAATCTTGTGGGGAGAACAACGAGTCGCCGACAACTTTCATCCCATCACTCTTTCCACATCAGACATATCCTTGTGGAAACTGACCCCGGCTATGTTCCGAGCAGGGGCACACATGTCGAATATCTATTCCATCCCCAAGTGGGAACAGGAAGCAAATGCCAGTGTTTCACTCTACACTCAGGGAGTAGAACCCCTGAACCTTGAACCAGAGGACGAGATCTATTACGGATTACCACCAGAACTTGTAGATGAGGTTCGCCTCTTTCGAGTTACTCAGGCGCAGCAGCTTGCAGAAGCTGCTCTTGATCCTAACAAAACGAAACCTGATCCTATTCCTCCTCATTACCAACGCTTCGACAAGGTGTTTAGCAAAGAAGCAGCGCAGCGATCTCCAGAGTCATGACCATGGGATCATCCCATCGATCTGAAGGACGACGCACCACCCTCACTCCCCTGTAAAATCTATCCCCTATCTCCTGCAGAACAAACCGCACTTAAATCCTTTCTTGATGAATGTGGTGGGAGCTCTAACTTCGCATAACAAAAGTACGGTCAAGGTAAGTGTTGATGGGACAACCAACGAGGCGTTCGTGCAGAGCAGAGTCTTGCGCCAACCAGCAACACAGGAGCGATCGCGACTTGGCAACCTTTATGCAAGGCCGCAGCGACTGAGTCAAACTGTAGAAGAAGCTGGTCCTCAAGATTAGAACTGTAGTACTACTACAGAGAGGCTGTTGGCACTCTTACCTGGTCCTCAAGAGGAAAGTCTGAGGACCTAAGTGCGCAACTACATGGGTTTATATACTACTAGAGGAGCGCTTACAAAGTAACTCCGCAGCTGCTGACTGAGCGACTTGGTGCTGACTGATGCACCTTACTCATGCTCACTAAGCCAGTTTCCCACACTATGTCATGCTCACTCAGTGATGACCTCATGTGCAGCACAATCTAGACTACTGACATCACCATGACGTCATAACCCAAAGTCCATGGCCTCTAGGCCCTTCCAGCCCATTCTAACCCTAATATCCCATGGGACAAGTCACAAGACGAGTCACGAGATGTCATGTGAGGCTTACGTAAGCCTGCACCTAATGCAAAGGAAATAATTCCCGTGAAATATGTAGTTTTAGCACTTCTTCGATTACTCGCTTAGCAGTGAAGGCTTAAGCCTGCTAAGTGGTCCAGGAATCCATCGAAAAGGCACGTCTGTGACAATGAACATCTGAAGAAAGGATACATCCGACCATCTAACTCCCCCTATGCATCTCCCTTCTTCTTTGTTAAAAAGAAGGACGGGAAACTTCAACCCGCGCAGGATTACCGACAACTGAATACCTATACGGTAAAGAATCACTATCCCCTCCCGCTCATCGAGGAGATACTTCATAAACTCCAGACTGCACACCTCTACACAAAGTTTGACGTACGATGGGGATATAACAATATCCGTATCAAAGAGGGTGACCAGTGGAAGGCAGTGTTCAAAACAAATCACGGCTTCTTCGAACCAATGGTCATGTACTCCGGACTCATGAACTTCCCATCGATGTTCCAGACCATGATGAACAAGTTGTTTAAAGACAAGATCGACTCGGGCCTCGTCTTTATCTACATGGACGACATTCTCATCGCCACCCCCGACGATATCCACCTCCACCGACGCATGGTCGAGCGAGTACAGAAACTCCTCAATAACAATCTTTATCTGAAGCCAGAAAAATGTACCTTCGAGAGCATAAAGGTAGACTATCTGGGCATGATCCTAAACGGCGACCAGATCGAGATGGACCCCGTAAAGCTGGACGGTATTAGGGATTGGCCTGTCCCGAAAACTGTCAAACAGGTACAAGCGTTCCTTGGATTTGGAAACTTTTATCGCCGTTTCATCAGAGACTTTGGTAAAATTGCACGACCATTGAATACCCTTACAAAGAACGATACCCCATTCCTTTGGACTAATGAATGTCAGACTGCATACAAACGACTCAAGGACACCTTCCTTTCGAACCCAGTACTTATCCATGTCGATCATGATAAACCCTTCTTTCTTGAAACAGACGCATCTTCTTTCGTGTGTGGTGCTGTACTTTCACAGAAAGGTGTCGATGGACAACGACATCCTATTGCATACTACTCTCACTCCTTTGCCTCAGTTGAACAACGATACGATGTCTACGATAGAGAACTCCTAGCTATTATAAAAGCGCTGAAGGAATGGCGCCATTACTTAGCAGGAACGAAACATCCAATTACGATACTCACGGACCATCGTAACTTATTATTTTTTAAAGATACTCGAAAGGTCTCGCATCACCAGGCGCGATGGCATGAGGACCTTGCCGAATTCAACTTCGTCATCCAGCATGTCCCTAGAAGACTCCACACCCCAGCGGACGCACTATCTCGATGACCAGACCATGACGACGATTCCATCAAGCACGAGGAGGTAGCCATCCTTCCCCCCAATGTCTTCATAAACTCCACATTCCTAACCGGTACTCTGTCACTCAAAGATCGCACCAGAGTAGCTCAACTCTGGGGCGATAAAGATGAAGCTCCGGCCGGATGCATGAAACAGCCGGATGGATGGTGGCGCACAGAAAAAGGACAGCTATGGATACCCGCGGATACCGACGAAACACTCAGACGCGACATTGTTTGTGCCCATCATGACACCCCTTCTGCTGGACACCCTGGCATCACAAACACTCAGGATCTGATACGACGACAATAGGACTGGCCCGAACTTAACAAGTTCGTAAAGAACTACGTTAACGGATGCGCAGATTGTCAGGTGTTGAAAGTCTGCACCAATCGGCAGAAACCAGAACTCATGCCAATTCATGCCGATCCAGATGCCGGCCCATTCCAGACCGTGTCCATGGACTTCATTGTAAAACTCCTGACTTCGCGCGGCTTTGACTCCATTCTCGTGGTTGTAGATCATGATTGCACTAAAGGCGCCGTGTTCATGCCTTGCAATGAAACAATCACAGCCAAAGAGACTGCAAAGCTCTACCTGGACAACGTCTACCGCCGTTTTGGACTCCCTCGCCGTATCATCTCCGACCGAGACCCTAGATTTGCATCATCCTTCACTCATGAACTATGCTGACATCTCGGTATCAGTCAAAACATCTCCACCGCCTACCACCCACAGATGGACGGACAGACTGAGCGTGTTAATCAACAGCTCGAACAGTACCTCCGGTTCTGGGTAAACGGCAGGCAGGATGACTGGGTCAACTGGCTTCCGTTCACGGAATTCTCGCATAACTCCTGGAAGAGCTCTGCGACGGAATTATCCCCTTTTGAAGCCCTAATGGGCTATCACCCTCATTCTGACTGGCCAATAGGAACGGCCTCATCCATACCCTGAATCACTGATTGTCTGGAACTGCTGCGCAGTCACCGTCTCACTATTAAAGCGCAGCAGAAACAGGGTGCCAACTAGGCAAGCAAGAGCAAAGCTCAGTCAGTGAAGTCAACAGACTTAATATCATTGGCGCAATACCTAGGCAAGCAAGAGCAAAGCTAAAGTAACTAGGTAAGCGCAAGTCCGGAAGTTCCGGAAGTAAAGTACTTGCCTCAGTCAGTGAAGTCAACAGACTGAGGCTACAAGGGCAAAAACAGTGTCCTTTATATACACAAAAGGAGTGTGGTTTGCATGTGATAAACAACAGCAACATGTGATAACCAGAGACCCATGTGAAAGCGGAACTAAAGTGGGTCGACCGGAACTGCAGGTGGGTCAACCCGGAACTGCATGTGGGTCATGGAAGGGCCCGGAAGAATCTAGAACAGGAACGAAAGTAGGTACAGCCTTAGGGGCTAGAACATAATGATGTCATATACATTGTAGATCAGATAGCTCGCAGATCACCGAGTCCCTTATCTAATCTAATCAGAGATGTCCTTCCTGTCCTGAGTCCTGTCCGTCTCAACATCCCCCCGTGATCCAGACTGTCTCACTACAATGCCCATGCGCTCATTGAGCAGCCGCAGGTTATCCTTTGGCAGGGATTTTGTGAAGCCGTCGGCGACCATGTCCTCAGTGCGAGTGCGCACCAATTCAATGACACCTTGTTCAACATATTCCCGTATAACATGATGCTTGATAGCAATATGTTTGGATCGCTTCCCAGTGACAGGATTTAATGCCAAATCAATGGCACCTTTGTTATCACCGTGAAGTGGGATCGCGGGATCCTCAACGTCGTACTCAAGCTCCATGAAGAAGCTCCGATACCACTGAGCCTGGTTAGAGGCATCAGTCATGGCCATGTACTCTGCATGTGTAGTACTCTGGGCAATAGTCTTTTGCTTGCGCGAAGACCAAGAGATTGCACCATTGCATAGCAAGAATACGTAACCGGATGTAGAGTGGTAATCGTCTGGCTGGTCTGCCAGAGAGGAATCAGAGTAGCCGCTAAGCCAACTCTTCGACGTGCCATTATAGCATAGCGCATAGTCTGCAGTACCATTAAGATACGCCATAACATATTTTGCTAGCCTTATATGGTCTTTAGAGGGATTTGCGGTGTATTGCGCCAGTCTCCCCACCGCAAAAGAGACATCCGGACGAGTTCCGAGTTGTGCGTACAGCAAACTGTCAGGACTCACTCGCGGAGTGCGCGCAGAGAGGATAGCAGAGTTTGGAGAGCGTCGAGGGGGATAGACAGAAGATGAGCTGCGATATGCAGGAGCAGAGAGGGAACACACTAACAGTGCTATTGCAGTGCTAGGTACAGATGAGAGTGCCACAGATGGACAGTCTGAGGACCACTGGGCGATACATGGGGGTCTTATATACTACTGGAGACCCCCCGGACAAATCTGGTCTGATTACTGATGGGGATTCCAGAGGGGATTCCCCATAACCTCTCCTCTCTAATACACTTCTTAGATTCCATCGCAGAGTGGGGCTTGAGGCCCCATGGAGTTCTTGATGATCAGAGTCCCAAAGAGGACGCATGAAGTGTTTCACCTTGATCAAGGTTCTGGTTACTTTGGGACGAGTAATATGGCCATTCTGAGAGATCCCTAGTCCGGGATCTTGGGGGTATTCCAGGATTAATTGGCCATTAGGGAGTAGGGCGAGGAATGGGGGTGAAGGGTCACGTGATGCATTTCGACTTGTAGTCGCAATGTGAGTGGTACGCGTTGCATTGTGAGCGACACATAGGGTGTTTACTGGTAGGGCTGGGTTTGCTCTAGTGTTCTGAGCAGTTCGACCTCCTTGAGGCCCTAGTGTTCGTGACATTATCCCCTCTTTATGATTGCGCTGCGCCTGAAGCGCATTGATAAGTCTGTCATGAGTGAGTGATGGTGGTTGCGGCATAGAGGGGTGTTGTTGGTGGAATGAGTGAACAGTTTCCATGGCGTGTTTCATTTCCGAGTAGGGGACCCATGAATTTTCAGAGTCAGGGTAACCTTTCCACTTGACAAGGTATTGAATGCCTCGTCGGTTTCTAGTGGTTCAGCTCTTGATAATTGTTTTAATCTCGTAGTGTCCTTCTTCATCATCAATGATTTCAGGTGGGGTGTTGAAAAGTTAGGTCTGTGAGCGGTAGTTTCTTTGTATGGGGAAATGAGTGAGTTGTGAAAGACAGGGTGAATGTGCCAATGGTCGGGTAGTTTGAGTTTACTGGTGACCGCATAGGAGGTGATGACTTTAAATGGTCCATAACGTTTGGGTGCTAACTTCGCCTTTGGATGTGTTGTACGAAGGTTCTTTGCTTCTAGCCAGACAAGATCTCCTTCTTTGTATTTGTGTTCTGGTCCGTCCGGTCTAGAGTGTTTCATGATTTCTGCGGCGTTTTCTAAGCTCGCTTTGATTTCGGTGCGGATTTGCTCGAGTAGTATGAGACGTTGTTCGGCAGATTCAACTTGGGAACTGAGTTGTGGTGGTGGAATGAATTCGGGGAGGAAGCCATACCAGGCTAGGAAGGGTGCAATATGGGTAGCTGAGTGCTGGCGATTATTGTGTGCAAACTCCATGAACGGGATGAGGTCAACCCAGTTGTCTTGTTGATAATTGCAGAAGACTCGTAGGTATTGTTCTAGTTCTTGGTTAACTCGTTCTGTTTCGCCGTCGGTCTGAGGGTGGTATGCAGTACTGAGGGTGAGAGTTACTTGAAGTCGTTTCCAGACTTCTTGCATAAATTGCGATGCGAATTGCGGTCCTCTGTCGGAGATAACTTGTTTAGGAAGTCCAGTGCGCTTCCAGACATAATTAATGTAGAGGTCGGCAGTTTGTTCTGAGGTGATAGTCTTATGACAGGGAGCGATGATAGTGGCTTTGGTGAAGCGGTCAACTATGACGTAGAGTGAGTCATATCCCTTTGAGATAGGGAGGTCGGTAATGAAGTCCATGGTGATGACTTCCCAGGGACGGTTTGGGATTTTGTTTGGATGCAGTGGAATAAGATTAGGGTGTTGTCGTTTAGTGGTTTGGCAAGTGGCACAGCCGTCGATGTATTCTTTGACGAACTTGGATATTCCAGGCCACCAGTACTCTTGAGAGACTAGTTCGTAAGTTTTCCATCTTCTTGGGTGGCCGGTGGCGAGTGACTCATGGTATTGTTGAACAATTTCTCGTCGTAATTTGGTGTCTTTGGGGATGTAGACCTTTCCTTGATGTAAGATGAGACCATCTTCATAGTTCCAATCTTCTAAGCCTTTCGCTATCGTATGTGGACCATTCTTCATGATTGTTGTTAACGCTTTAGTGACTTCTTCGTCTTTGTCTTGAGATTCTCTGATGCATCGTTGTAGGTTTTGGTCTCCAATGGTAGTGGTAGTGCCAGCGCGAGTAGCTCGGATTGTGAAAAACTTGGTGTCCAGGAGGATTTTGTTGTCGTTTTCAGTCATCATCCCCTCTTTAAGATCTGGACGGCGGGACAGATGATCAGCGCGGTTGTAAATGCCAGGTTTATGAAGGAGAAGAACGTCGTATTGGGAAAGTTCAAGAGACCAGCATGCTTGTCTTCGAGTGAGTTTCTGTTTTGTGGTGAAGTATATCAGGTTGTTGTGGTCAGTCCAGATTTCAACATGGTGTTGAGCCCCTTGTAAATAGTGTCGATAGGTTTCAAGGGAATGGATAATAGCAAGGAGTTCTTTGTCGTGGATGTCGTAGTTGCGTTCTGCATCGGTCATGGATTTAGACAGGAATGCGACCGGGTGCCAGCGATTAATTTCGTCCAGCACAGCGCCGATGGCAAAGTCGGAGGCGTCTGTAATCAGACAAAATGGGCGAGTGTGGTCAGGGAGTGTGAGTACTGGGGCTGAGGTGAATGCGTGCTTGAGGTTGTCAAACGCTTGTTGACAGGCTGAGGACCACTGGAACGGAGTATCTTTACGTGTGAGGGCATGAAGTGGTCGTGCAATCTTAGAGAAATCCTTGATGAAACGTCTGTAGAAATTGCCAAAGCCGAGGAATGCTTGAACGTGCTTGAGTGTTTTTGGCGTTGGCCATTCCATGATAGCTTTGAGTTTGGCAGGGTCCATGCGAATGCGACCGGCAGAGATGATAAGGCCAAGGTATTCAATGGTTGTCTGGAAGAAGGAACATTTCTCTGGTTTGAGGTAAAGGTCGAGTTCGCGAAGTCACTGGAGGACACGATGAACAAGGGCATAATTTTCTTCAAGAGTGTCGGTGAAAATGAGGATGTCATCCATGTAGATAACAACGCAGCCGGTTGCAATGATATCCTTGAAGTTCTCGTTCATAAAGGATTGGAACGTGCCGGGGGAGTTGCAGAGTCCAAAGAACATGACTAGGGGTTCGAATAGACCACGGTTGGTCTTGAAGGCAGCTTTCCATTCATCGCCTTCTTTGATGCGAATATTGTTATAGCCCCAGCGGACGTCAAATTTGGTGAAGTAGCGGGCGTTCTTGAGTTTGTCGATGAGTTCAGGGATGAGTGGAAGTGGGTAAGCGTTCTTGATTGTGATGTTGTTGAGGGCGCGATAGTCTTGTACAGGACGTAACTTTCCATCTTTCTTCTTAACGAAGAAGAACGGGCTTGCCATAGGTGACTTTGAAGGGCGAATATAGCCTTTTGCAAGGTGTTCTTTGAGGAATTCGTCAAGGGCCTTCTGTTCATTGGGGGTGAGACTGTAGATTTTACAGTCGCGGAGTTGAGCATCAGGTTTCAGGTCGATAGCATGGTCCCAAGGTTTGCGGGCAGGGAGTCGTTGGGCAGCTAATTCTTCAAAGACTTTACGGTACTTGAGGAATTCTGGAGGGACAATGTCTTCGATTGTTTTCTTGGGTGCAACATTTTGTTCGGCCAATTGTTGTGAATGAGTCGTTTTGGCGCGGACAGATATAGATCCTATCGAAGTTGCGTCTTTTCGTCACCCTTCTCACGCTCCGGTCCGGTTTTGCTTCCAGTCCGGTGTCTCCCTCATCCAAGCTCCTGGTATGGCTTCAGACCCCGCCTGTACCAGAAGTTTAGATTGTGTCCTGTGGCTCAGAACTGTGAACAACTGTGAACGCTTTTTTTTTGTATTAAGTAACTGTATTTAGCACACAATTAAAGATGACTTAAAACGCTTTTATTGGACTATCTACTGAGTACTGGGGGGGAGGAAAGCAGAGGGAGGGTAGGAGTACATCCAGCTGGTGGCTGGGTAGGCAATCTGGGACCGGGGAGCCGCCACAACGGGCTGGGTAGCCGGGAATTGAGAGCGGGGGAGGGAAGCGCGATAAGGGAGCGATGCTGCGAGGCTCGGCGGCGGCGCCAAGGCGGCATCGGCGGCGGCGCGAGCGCGAGCTGTCGCGTTGGCAGCGGCTGATCTTGCGTCGTCCTTGGCCCGGTTGCCCGATTTCTCGCCGCCGCCGTACGGGTCGCTCTGCTCGTCAGTGCCACGCCGCGCACGCTTGCGATTAATTTCGCCTATGTGATCAGCTACTGGGACCAATGCACCGGGGGCGGCCTTGCGTTTTCGGCCAGTGCGCTGTGCACCCATCCGTGGGGCGGTCTCGGTCCAGCTGTGTTGGTTGGGAGCGATCTGCTCCTTATCGGGAAGAGTGGGGCCGTCGCCTGCTCGGAGGGATGCCACGACAGCGGCGAAATGGTTCCGAACCCCCTGAACAGACTGGACCGACGAGGGAGATGAACTACCCGCCAGCGCTACCCGTAGCCCGTCCGAAAGGGACGTAATTTCGCTTGCCAGAGCAACTAGTTCAGTGTTGCCGTCGCTTTGCGACTCCACGCTTGGCGCTTCTGGTGATTTCTCCTTTTCGGGCGATGGCGTCTTGAGCGCATTGCTGAACCGTTTGCGGAATTCCTCCCTCCCTTTGACATAGTAGCTGACTGAGGCGACATGCTTGCACAGCTGAACTCTAGGCCAGTCCAAGCAATCACAGTGGGACTTCTCTAGGTCAACCAGATACATCTTGGATGTATCAGAGGCTGACCTGACGTAAAAGCGCCCGTGATTGAGTTTGATGAGCGCATCTTCTTTAATCTCCGGCGCGCGTTTCAGGATGTCGTCGCGTCGGCGGTCCGCGAGATTCGGCCCCTCAAAACCGAGCGACTGGCGTTCGTGCCGGTTTTGGTAGCTCGGCAGCATGTCCTTCACCAGCGTGTGCACGAGATAATCGAGGCGGCGATTGCGCTTCCCCTCAAGCCAAGTCCCCTTCAGCACATGATGATAGCTAGATCGCTGGTCAGATATCCCTTCGCGCTACAGATCGTATAGTAGATAAGGTAGCTTACGATTCAATCAACATGTTTGTATCGCTCTCTTCAAAGATCGTCCTATGCTGCCTTGAGATCGCGGACCACATCTGCACATCTGGCATCCATTTGTCGCTCAGATAAGATACCACGCTCGCGGGAACACTCGGATCAGTCTGAATTTGGGCCCAGACTTCATAAAACTTGATGGGATCCGAGATTCTCACCCACTGCTTGATGAGCTTCCAAAGTGCCGGGAACTCGGTTGTATTGAAATGGGTACGCATGGCACGGAGCACATGCCACCAGCAGTACAGTATCCAAGATCTCGGATACACCTCTTTGATTGCATTAATCTGCGCTTGATCGCAATCAGACATAACGATCGACGGGTAAACGGCGGGGCTCCTTTGCCCAATCGTATTGAGGAAGCACTGAATAGTCGTCTGGGTGCCACTGGACGACAGCAGCCAGGCCACAGGTACACCTGCCGAACGGAAATGAAGCACGCGGATACGAAATTAACAGTGGCACATACCGTGGCCCCAATGGTCCCGCACCAGAAGGGTAAACAGTTGGAGCCCAGTGTATTGAGTGGTGTTGTAAGTCACGTCGATCGCCAGGAACGCGTTGCCGAGCCGCCGGAATGCGTTTATTTGCCATTTGGTCTGTATACACAGAAAGAAGGTATCTGGGGCAAGATCTGAGCCCTCAGGAGGGGGATCTTGCTTATCTTTGTAGATCACTATGTTCCCCTCATCTCTGAGGTTACTGACCCATGTCCTGGTCGAGATTGCATCATTATCGTCCAGGCGGATCTCTTCGCTATCGACGATCGCCTTCAGTCTGTTGATGTCGCGCATAGTGATATGGTAATCTCTATTCTTAGTGGTGTACTGAGATTGGACGTGCTTCCGCTGTTAATTTGTCGTCAGTAATGGAATAGGAGCTGGAAATGAGCGGATGACGTACGATCTGCTTGGGATCCACCCGCATTCGGACGAGGTCGAGAACCAGAGCCCGCGTTTCGTCTGACAGGCGGGTAAATCGGAGATTCTCGTCTCCAATGTCGTGGTTGTGCTCGGTATCATAGCACCCCAACACAGTGGGGACGTGCCAATATAGCTTGATCGTAATCTTGCATCGGCAATCCGCCCACTTCTTCGGGATCTTTCACTGGGCATCGTTCTTGGGTTTGTATGGGTCTGGCCCCTTGGTCCGGCCCCGCGCGCAACTATACACGCGCCGCTCCCGCCAGATCGGCCCATCCGAACGCGTGGTATGATGGGAAATGAACTCGATTGCATGGTCCATCTCCTGGGCCTTGAGCCAAGCCTGGAAGTCGGCCAAGTCCTCCCATTCGTGCGTGAATCCCTTCTTCTGCCTGTCATGACTAATGCTTCCGACGCGTTTTGACGTCACCGGATCGTCGTGCTCTCCGGCTTCATTTCCGCGCGATCGGCGTTGTGATTGATTGGTCCGGAAGTTGTCGGGAGCGTCGGGAATGATGAAGGTCGACATTCTGAGGTACGGGGAGCAGGGGGTAGTGAGGAAGGAGCGGGGAGCACTTGAGACACACTGTCCCTCCCTCCCCTGTCCTCCCCGACACACAGACACACCAGGACACACTTCCAAATCGGGAAAATGCGTTTTTTATTACTAACAAGTGATTACAGTACTGTGAAGCCCAGGACACACAGGTGTCTTGGACTTTTGAGTCCGACTCCCCGGGTCCGGGCGTCCGGACCACTCGCTTCCGTACCCGTGAGAAGGGTGACAAAAGGCAAAAACTTCCTATCGACGGGTGTAACTCTAGTTGTGTTACAGGACGAGCTCTAGGATCATGAACCACTGCGCTGGTGGAACACACACCAGGATCGTTGACCACTATTTGGGTGTGCGTTGATTCTGATTGGAAGAGTCATCTGATGGTGGTGAGGTCGACGGAGTCAAGGAGATATGGTTCTTGAAGGGTGTAGTCGATGTAACCACAAGATGCAAGGATTGTTTGCATTTCTATGGCGAAGTTCACGTCGGTTTCATGGATACCGTCTTCATTGGTATTGATTGGTGCAGTGATAGTACAGATTAGACCAACAGGAATGTTGTCTAGCGCGGTGGCAGAGATAGCAAAGTCAGATAGTTGGCAGGAAGGGGGACAACGGTCAAAGGTAATTGTGTCCTTTTCCCAATTGATACTAGGGTTGTGTTGTCTAAGCCAATCCGTGCCTAAGATGAGGTCATGGTCACCGATGTCAGTGAGATATAGTTCAATCCATTCTTGGTGTGAGTGGCCATCTGGTGTAGGGATTTCAAGGCGTTGAATAGTAGTATGTTGAACCAAACCGGTGGCGTTATCAGTGCTATCGACATTGCGAACAGGGAAAGGTTTGACGAGTTTCTTGAGTGTGAAGTGATGCCGGTTGGCAAAGTTGGTATGCAGGATAATGCCTTCTGCGCCACTATCAACAAGTGCGCGTGCACTGATTTTTCGGCCAGAGGACTGTCCCAGGAAATTGACTCTAACAGATATGGACGGAGTCCGTCGATTACGCGTCGTAGATGACGGTACAGGAATAGAGTCAATCATTACAAAGGGTTCAAATTTCTTGACTCCGAAGAACCTCTCATACGTCCTCTGAACACAGAGAGTCCCAATAGACAGTGCGGCTATGGGACGGTTCAAAAATCCTTCTTCTCAGAAGTGGTAGATGGGGAGATGATGTTGGAAACAGCTTGCTTGGCTTCGGGAGTGGCTTGAGCATACCAGCTGTTTATAGCTTGGATAGAGGTGTCGGTAGTGGAGGAGGATGATGGGTCATTCGCAATGAGATTGCGAGAGTTGGATGAAGGAATGAAGGATCCGCCGCGTCCGCGGCCTCGGAATGATCCTCTGAAGTTTCCTCTACCTCTGCGGTTAAAATTAAACAAAGTGGAAGATGAGGGTCCACCAGGCTTTTTAAGGCATTTGTCGGACCAATGTCCTCCTCCTCCACAGTACATGCAAAGATTGTTGTCGCGACGACGCTTGCACTCTTCAGTAGTGAGTGGGGGAAATGCAGTGGTCGCATTGACTTGTGAGATTTCTCCTTCTTCGAGGGAGCGGATATTGCTTCGTCCGCGTCCACCTCAGAAGGTACTCCTGGGACGGTTCGTCCAGTAGGAGTCGTTAAGTTCCTGGATAATCTGTCAGGACTCACTCGCGGGGTGCGCGCAGAGAGGATAGCAGAGGGTTTGGAGAGCGTCACAAGGGGGGAACAGAAGATGAGCTGCGAGTATTGCAGATACGAGGGGGAACACACTAACAGTGCTATTGCAGTGCTAGGTACAGATGAGAGTGCCACAGATGGACAGTCTGAGGACCACTGGGCGATACATGGGGGTCTTATATACTACTGGAGACCCCCCAGACAAATCTGGTCTAATTACTGATGGGGATTCCAGAGGGGATTCCCCATAACCTCTCCTCTCTGATACGCTTCTTAGATTCCATCGCAGAGTGGGGCTTGAGGCCCCATGGAGTTCTTGATGATCAGAGTCCCAAAGAGGACGCATGAAGTGTTTCACCTTGATCAAGGTTCTGGTTACTTTTGGACGAGTAATATGGCCATTCTGAGAGATCCCTAGTCTGGGATCTTGGGGGTATTCCAGGGTTAATTGGCCATTAGGGAGTAGGGCGAGGAATGGGGGTGAAGGGTCACGTGATGCATTTCGACTTGTAGTCGCAATGTGAGTGGTACGCGTCGCATTGTGAGCGACGCGTAGGGTATTTACTGGTAGGGCTGGATTTGCTCTAGTGTTCTGAGCAGTTCGACCTCCTTGAGGCCTTAGTGTTCGTGACATAATCTTAACGACTTCCGCAAGTGTCTTTGGTTTGTTTGCGACAGCAGAGTACTTCTGCTCAAGTTGATTGTTCAAGTTATGGCGGAGAACGGGGATGGTGACAGTGTCGTCAGTGATGGCAGCTTCAGTGCGTGCAACATCCCAATCTTGGTACCATTCGCGGAAGCGGCGAATGCCTTATGGATACTGGAAGAACTTATTGATGGCGAGTTGTTTCTGGTCCGGGTTGGTAAACATAGTTTCAAAGGCGTCGACAAAGGCTTTCCAGGTGCTGTAGGCTTTATTCGTGAGTGCGTCATTCATGCGGACGCGAGCCCATTCTCCAGCACGGGTGTTGTTTTTAAAGTGAGTATAGGCGTCGGCGATCTTCTTGGTGTTGGTGTTATACAGGTCTTTATTGAGCGAATAATAGTTGTTAAGATGAGAAAGGAATTGGCGGGCAGTGGCTTCTGCGCCGTCAAAGGGTTCTGGTGGGCTGCAAAGTAACTTGGAAGACATCTTGGGCGGAGCAGTAGTGGTTCCTTGTGATGGTGGGTTTACTGGTGGTTTAAATGGAGGCGGTACTTGAGTCTGACGAGATGAAGAGGCAACTGGAGTTTGAGTCGGTCCGATACGAGAGACAGGAGGCGTAGGAGTCTGGACGAAAGGTACAAGTTCTTGAGGCTGAGACGATGGAGGCGCAACTGGTTCAGATGATTCTTCAGGAATTGGGTTTTGTTGAGGAGATGGATGACGTTCCGGGGTACCAAAGCCTCCAGGTATGGTGCGAGGCGAGTTTGCAGCTAATGGGGTCACTAATGGAGTAACTTTTCTGGAGATACGGTGGATGGTTTCTTGAGTAGATTCTAGAAGTTCGTTGACTTCGTCTGAGTCGTCTGAGGAGGTGGTGTAGGTGGTGGTATGACACGAGTTTGTTCAGGAGGATCGAAGTAGACAGGTTGATGATTGAAGTATTCCCAGCGTTTCCTATCTTCTCTCCAGCGGACTTTCTTGTCTTTGTAAAGTCCTTCTAGGGAAGCCCAGGCGTAACTTGGAGTTGATCAGCGTGTGGGTAGTAGGCGTTGAGCGCTTCAAGAACTGGTACTTGATAAGTGGTAAAAACTGCTTGCTTGGTTGCTTTGTCAAGGATGAGAGTTCGTCCAAGGACTGTGGCGATAATGTAGACATGTCCACTTTCTTCGTCAAGTCTGATTTTCCTAATAATGCTTTTGGGAGGTAGATGTCGGGAGATGTCAGTGATTTCTTCTGGACTGGGGTTGTTCCAAGTGTGCTCTTTGATTTATTCTTGGAATTTGGTACTCATAAAGAGTGATTCAGACGATAGGGAGTCCTACAACTTGCACAGTGTAGGTGTTGACGTTGTGATGATATGTGATGGTGAAAGCGTGGTTAAGGATGGGACGACGTCGATCAATGGAATGGCGTTCGATGCGGGCGTAGTCTTCTTCGATGTGGTCGTGAAAGATTCTTGTAGATCGCTTCCACAGATAGCCTTCAAAGTGCAGAGGATCGCTAGTAAAGTTGGCGAGTTCGTGGAGATCGTGGGGGAAACTGATGATATGGAGTTGGCGACGATTGTATTCTTCTCTGCACCAACGTCGGAAGTTGTGAAAATCAAGGTGGTTTCGGGTAGGCAAGGTTTGGCCGATGTAGATGATTTCTGGGTGGTGCGCAACATTATCACGTTGGATGTCTATGAGTCGGGTTCTGCTGAGGTTTCTTGGATCTTCAGGGGTTGGTGCACATTGTACTGGTGGTAACGCTACTTGCGGTAGTGGTGTCGGAGGACGGTGTCTGGGAGACCGTCAATGATTAGGTCTGGATGCCAGGATTGCGACAGAAAGACTCTGATAGTCTAAAATACAGGGTACAGGAGGATCTGACTAGATCTCTAAATACTAGGTGTCGGTAAGGTCACTGGTGTCTTGTAGGTCGAGGTCGCTGATAGTGTGGATGCTGGGGATGTCGTTGTCTGTTGCTTCTTGTTCTTCGTCGAGGCTGAAGTTGCTAACGATGCTTGGGGCGTTGTTCCAACTATTTTCTCCAGTGTCTGATTCAGGGGTTGCTGGAGGAATAAGAGGAGGTCGTCGTGGTATAGGATATAAGAAGTCGTTGTTTGATTGGACAAGGTCGAGGTCAAGGGATTACTTATGATCCAATGTGCGTCTTGCAGGTGCAAAGTATAGTTGCAGAAGGGGCCGGAGCGGATAGAGTAGAGAGGGACTAGAGGGTTTTCTTGAAGTAGGACAAGTTGAGCGAAGTGGAGACGAGTCTGGTACGGAGTAGTGATGAAGCGTTCAAGATAGTAAATTCGATGGCCGGTAAGGATTTTCTCGATGAGATGATCTTTGTGGACTTGGACGATGTTCCACCAGAAGAGCTCGAGTTCGAGCCAGAGGTTGCTGGTTTGGATGGGTTCCCAGCGTACACCGCTAGGTCGTTGAAGGAACCAAAAGAGGTGCTGTTCTTCTACAGCACTTTGGACAATGTTCCTTTCAGCATTGAACCAGTGACTGAGGTGTAGATCGTTGTCAAAGAGTTGTCCGAATGGGAGAGATCGTCAAAGTCTTGTTAGAACCGGAGTAAGCCAAGAGTCAGAGCGGACTAGAGTGTCGGTAGAGAAGTCGTGGACACGAGCGCGAGGGTCGTAGAACTGGAGTCGGATAATACGATGAAGGACTTGATAATATTTGTCAAAAAGTGTCGGTAGGCTTGGTCAAAGGTTAGACGATTGTCGTCGTTATAAGGAATAAGGTGGAGTCCTTCAAGCAATACTTGGGGTGGTGCTTCCACTGAGTCGAGTCTGAGTTAATAGTATCTCCCACAGAGGTGCTACGCACTCTAGAAAGTAATTGGGCAGATACTACTACTGGTACAAGGTAGTCGACTTGGTTTACTGGGTTTACAGGAACTCTTCTACCAGAATATGGACAATGGCGAGGAGGTTGGAGTCAATAACGAGGAAGGGATCGTCGCCTATCTGCTTGATGTTGTTGGGAACGCGAGCGTAGGCAGTGAAGAGTTTGAGATGGGGGTAAAGGCTGCAGGTGTCGTTTACGACGGAGTACCGGTTGTCGATGTGGATGAGGCAACCGTGGTTGAAGTGGAGGTTGCCTTCAGTGGTGAGGACGCGGCCGTCGAGGAAGTCAATATGACAAAGGGGAATTCTTGCTCCTTCGTAGAGTCGTTGGGTGCCGAACGCGAGGTCTTTGAAGGTGTGGATGAGGTGGTAGGTGAAGTCGTAACGGATGGCACCAAGGGGGAGTTCTCGACAAGGGGGAGTGTAAGCGGTGACGGCGCAGATGTACTGTGGTGCGTATGGTGGACCTTGTCCGTTTACACGTGTGGAAGGGATGGTGATGTAGTGCTTGGGAAGGATGATCGACCTGAAGGGACGGACTTCAGGGAGAAACTCGTCGAAATGGGTGAGGTAGTAGAGGGCGCTGCTGATGCGAGGGACGTGGAAAGGCTGGTGGTGATTGCCAATTGCTGCTGGGTAGCCGTGTAGGACTTGGGCAATGCGCTCGTGATAGTAGTGATTAGTGTGAGCGCAGTCAGGAGATGGTGCATGGTGAGGGAGAACGAAGTTGTCACGGACGCGTCTTTTCGAAGGATTCTTGGACCATCTAGCAGGCTTGAGCCTTCACTGCTAGCTGAGTAATCGAAGAAGTGCTAAAAGTACATATTCCACGGGAATTATTTCCTTTGCGTTAGGTGCAGGCTTACGTAAGCTGCACATGACATCTCGTGACTCGTCTTGTGACTCGTCCCGTGGGATATAGTCTTTGATTTTCGTCCACCTTCTCACGGGTGCCGGAAGTAAGCGGGCCGGCGCTCCGGACCCGAGAGATCGGACGTGGAGACTCAGGACACTTTTGTGTCCTGGGACAAGAGTCCAAATTCCCGGAGTATAGTAGAGTAAATAAACACAAATAAAGTGTTTACCCGTGTGTCGTGTGTCTGTGTGTCCGGGTGAGCAGGGGAACATGGGGGGAGTGTGTCCTGAAGGCCCCCCGCCCCTTTCCCGCTCCCCTGTCCTCGAAATGGCAACGTTCGTCATTCCCAACGCTCCCGCCGACTTCCTGCCCAATCAAACACGTCGTCGAACCCGCGGAAATGAAGCCGCCGAGGGAGAAGACCCGGCAACCTCCACGCGCGTCGGCAGCATTAGTCATGACCGCAAGAAGTTCACGCTCGAATGGGATGATCTCGCCGACTTTCAGGCTTGGCTCAAAGCCGAGCAGATGGATCACTCAATTGAGTTCATTTCCCATCATACAACCCGCTCAGAGGGTCCGATCTGGCGGGAACGGCGAGTCTACTCCTGCGCACGCGGCGCGACGAAAGGGGAAGCGGCCTACCAGCCCAAGCCCGACGCCAAGCGCAAGGTAGCAAAGAAGCGAACAGATTGCAAATGCAAAGTTACTATCAAACTCTATTGGCATGTCCCCACCGTACTCGGCCGCTACGACGCTGAGCACAATCATGAGATCGGCGAGGAGAATCTCAGATTCACCCGTCTGTCAAATGAAATGCGGGGCCTAGTGCTCGATCTACTCCGGATGCGAGTGGAGCCCAAGCATATTGTGCGTTGTGTTCATTTCCATTTGATCGCTATGACTAATTCCTAGTCTTAGCGGGCGCGCGTCCAATCACAGTACACGCCCGCCCATCGAGATTATCATATCTTGATGCGAGATATCTACAGAATGAAGCAGATTATCGAAAATCAAGAGATCCGCCTCGATCCAAATGATGCAACCTCGACCAGAACATGGGTCAGCAACCTTAGAGATGAGGGGAACAATGTGATCTATAAGGATAAGCACGATCTCCCCCTAGATGGCTCAGATCTTGCCCCAGACACCTTTGTCCTCTGCCTGCAGACCAAATGGCAGGTGGACGCTTTCCGGCGGCTTGGCAGCGCGTTCCTGGGGATCGACGCCACTCACAACACCACTCAATACGTTGGATTGCAGCTATTCACGCTTCTGGTGCGAGATCATTGGGGCCACGGTACGTGTAATGCTTCATTTGGTGGACATACGCTTAACTTCCGCCCACTAGGCGTACCGGTAGCTTGGTTGCTGTCATCCAGTGGCACTCAGGTAACCATTCAGTGGTTCCTGAGTACAGTCAAGCAGTGGAGCCCGGAAATCTATCCGTCAATCGTAATGACGGATTGCGATCAAGCGCAAATTAATGCCATCAGAGCGGTGTTTCCGAGAGCTCGGATCCTGTACTGCTGGTGGCATGTACTCCGAGCCATGCGCACGCATTTCAATACGACCGAGTTCCCGGCTCTCTGGAAGCTTGTCAAAGACTGGGTAAGGATCTCGGATCCCATCAAGTTCTATGAAATCTGGGCAACGATCCAGACCAATCCTGCCTTTCCCGAAAGTGTTGTATCTTATCTCAGAGATAAATGGATGCCAGATGTACAGATGTGGTCCGCGATCTCAAGGCAGCGGCGCACGATCTTTGAAGAAGGCGATACAAATATGCTTATTGAGTCGTAAGTAATCTTATCTACTACAGGATCGGTCGCGCGCGATACAATCTGATGTATGATCTAGCTATCACCATGTACTCAAGTCTACCTGGCTTGAGGGGAAGCGCAATCGCCGTCTAGATCACCTCGTTTACACGCTTGTCAAGTGCATGTTGCCGAGTTACCATAGCCGCCACGAGAGCCAGATCCTTGGCTTCGATGGTCCGGACCTCGCGGAGGCGCGCCGTAACGAGATCCTGAAACGCGCACCGGAAATTAGCAAAGAAGCGGTCGCCAAACGTAACGACGGGCGCTTTTTCGTAAAAGCATATGTCGTGGATCTGCTCACTTGCCAATGTAGCTGCTTGGACTGGCCTAGAATTGAGTTCTGCAAGCACCTTGCAGCGGTTGGCTACCATTTTGAGGGGCCACAGGCGTACAGGGAACGGATTACTGACAAGTTCAAGAAGCCGCTTCCCAAAAAGGCTAAAGCTCCCGGAGCGCAAAGCATGGAAGCGAGAAGCGATGACAGCGCCGCAATGGCTGCGATGGCAAGCGATATTACGTCGCTGTCGCAGCAATTGGCGTCGGTGGATTCATCTCCCTCCGTGCTCCAGTCGCTCAGGACCGCCCGGAACCAATTATCCGCTGCGCTCGTCTCTACCCAGGCACATGGTCGACCCGCGCTTCCTGCTGCCGAGCCGATCGCCCCAAATCAACACGGTTGGTCCGAGACATCTGCAACTATGGGAGTCAGGCGCGCTCCAAAACGGAAGGCACCCGCGGAAGACTCGGCCCCTGCGGTTGATCTCATCGGCGAGATCAACCGGAAACGGGCACGCGATACCGGCTCCCACAACGACCCTCGCCAGGAGGAGCTCAACGACCCCTACGGGGGCAGGGAGAAGTCTGGCGCGCGAGCCAAAGATGACGCGCGCACCGCCGCCGCCAACGCCAAGGCCCGCGCCGACGCCGCCGCCCTCGCTAGCACGGCACCGCCACTCAGCCTGGCCGACTTACTCCCGCGCCCCCTCCCTTCGGGCTCGCAACTCCCTCCCGCGCGTCCCAATATGGCAATCCCCCAAACTCAGGGCTATCCAGCAGCTAACTACATGTATGCTTACCCCCACTCTGCATTCAGCTTTCCTAGCACTCCGTAGATAGCTCACTTCAATAGCACAATAAAAGTGTTTTATTTTACTCTACATGTGTGCCATACAAACATACAAAGAGCTTCAAAAAAGCGGCCCAACTGGAGCCCAACTCTACCTTGAAGATGTTGCCAGTTGCTTGGGACGGCGGGGTCCGAACCCGCGCGGCGGCTCAGCCGAGGCCAAGCGGGTGGGACCGGACGGGACGGGAAGAATCGGACTGGGGTCGTGAGAAAGGTGACGAAAATAGCCAACTGTGGGATATTAGGGTTAGAATGGGCTGGAAGGGCCTAGAGGCCATGGACTTTGGGTTGTGACGTCAGTAGTCTAGATTGTGCTGCGCATGATGTCATCGCTGAGTGAGCATAACGTAGTGTGGGAAACTGGCTTAGTGAGCGTGAGTAAGGTGCATCAGTCAGCACCAAGTCGCTCAGTCAGCAGCTGCGGAGTCGCTTAGTAAGCGATCCTCTAGTAGTATATAAACCCATGTAGTTGCGCACTTAGGTCCTCAGACTTTCCTCTTGAGGACCAGGTAAGAGTGCCAACAGCCTCTCTGTAGTAGACTACAGTTCTAATCTTGAGGACCAGCTTCTTCTACAGTTTGACTCAGTCGTTGCTGCCTTGCATAAAGGTAGCCAAGTTAGCGATCGCTCCTGTGTTGCTGGTTGGTGCAAGACTTCAGCTCTGCGCAAACGCCTCGCCGGTTGTCTCAAAACAACCTTTCCTTTGACCGTACTAGTGTTGTGCGGAGTTGGAGCTCCCGCCACAGAAGTGGTTCTCGGCGTAGTCAGTGAGGTCCTCACTGAACTCAGAGATGGAGGGAGAGCGACGAGGTGGAGCCTGGTATGGAGGAGGTGCGTGGTCTGGGATTTGCTCGACTGCGACGTCGACTAGGATTTCAAGGGCAGGAGCAGGTGCTGGATTGGGAGCGAAGATTAAAGGGGATACCGTCGCTGCTTGCGAGGGTATGGGAGTTGGTACAAGATG
>WTXD01000130.1:0-33816 GCA_022496205.1 Gloeopeniophorella convolvens | reverse complement strand
TAGACGTTTCATCAAGGATTTCTCTAAGATTGCACGACCACTTCATACCCTCACACGTAAAGATACTCCGTTCCAGTGGTCCTCAGCCTATCAACAAGCGTTTGACAACCTCAAGCACGCATTCACCTCAGCCCCAGTACTCACACTCCCCGACCACACTCGCCCATTTCGTCTGATTACAGACGCCTCCGACTTTGCCATCGGCGCTGTGCTGGAGCAACCAGACGAAATTAATCGCTGGCACCCAGTTGCATTCCTGTCTAAATCCATGACCGACGCAGAACGCAACTACGACATTCACGACAAAGAACTCCTTGCTATTATCCGTTCCCTTGAAACCTATCGACACTATTTACAAGGGGCTCAACACCGTGTTGAAATCTGGACCGACCACAACAACCTGACATACTTCACCACAAAACAGAAACTCACTCGAAGACAAGCACGCTGGTCTCTTGAACTTTCCCAATACGACGTTCTTCTCCTTCATAAACCCAGCATTTACAACTGCGCCGATCATCTGTCCCGCCATCCAGATCTTAAAGAGGGGATAATGACTGAAAACAACAACAAAATCCTCCTGGACACCAAGTTTTTCGCAATTCGGGCTACTCGCGCTGGCACTACCACTACCATTGGAGACCAAAACCTACGACGACGCATTAGAGAATCTCAAGACAAAGACGAAGAAGTCACTAAAGCGTTAACAACAATTATGAAGAATGGTCCACGTATGATAGCAAAAGGCTTAGAAGATTGGAACTACGAAGACGGTCTCATCTTACATCAAGGAAAGGTCTATATCCCCAAAGACACCAAATTACGACGAGAAATTGTTCAACAATACCATGAGTCACTCGCCACCGGCCACCCAGGAAGATGGAAAACTTACGAACTAGTCTCTCAAGAGTACTGGTGGCCTAGAATATCTAAGTTCGTCAAAGACTACGTTGACGGCTGTGCCACTTGCCAAACCACTAAACGACAACACCCTAATCCCATTCCACTGCATCCGAACAAAATCCCAAACCGTCCCTGGGAAGTCATCACCATGGACTTCATTACCGACCTCCCTATCTCAAAGGGATACGACTCACTCTACGTTGTAGTTGACCGCTTCACCAAAGCCACTATCATCGCTCCCTGTCATAAAACTATCACCTTAGAACAAACTGCCGACCTCTACATCAATTATGTCTGGAAGCGCACTGAACTTCCTAAACAAGTTATCTCTGACAGAGGACCACAATTCGCATCGCAGTTTATGCAAGAAGTCTGGAAACGACTTCAAGTAACTCTCACCCTCAGTACTGCATACCACCCTCAGACCAACGGCGAAACAGAACGAGTTAACCAAGAACTAGAACAATACCTACGAGTCTTCTGCAACTATCAACAAGACAACTGGGTTAACCTCATCCCGTTCATGGAATTTGCACACAATAATCGCCAACACTCAGCTACCCATATTACACCCTTCTTAGCCTGGTATGGCTTCCTCCCCGAATTCATTCCACCACCACAACTTGGTTCCAAAGTCGAATCTGCCGAACAACGTCTCATACTACTCGAGCAAATCCACACCGAAATCAAAGCGAGCTTAGAAAACGCTGCAGAAATCATGAAACGCACTAGACCTGATGGACCAGAACATAAGTACAAAGAAGGAGATCTTGTCTGGCTAGAAGCAAAGAACCTTCGTACAACACATCCAAAGGCGAAGTTAGCACCCAAACGTTACGGACCATTTAAAGTCATCACCTCCTACGCAGTCACCAGTAAACTCAAACTACCCGACCATTGGCACATTCACCCTTTCTTTCACAACTCACTCATTTCCCCATACAAAGAAACCACCGCTCACGGACCTAACTTTTCGACACCCCCACCTGAAATCATTGACGATGAAGAAGGACACTACGAGATTGAAACAATTATCAAGAGTCGAACCACTAGAAACCGATGAGGCGTTCAATACCTTGTCAAGTGGAAAGGTTACCCTGACTCTGAAAATTCACGGGTCCCTTACTCGAAATGAAACACACCATGGAAACTGTTCACTCATTCCACCAACAACACCCCTCTTTGCCGCAACCACCATCACTCGCTCATGACAGACTTATCAATGCACTTCAGGCGCAGCACAATTATAAAGAGGGGATAATGTCACGAACACTAGGGCCTCAAGGAGGTCGAACTGCTCAGAACACTAGAGCAAATCCAGCCCTATCAGTAAACACCCTACGCGTCGCTCACAATGCGACGTGTACCACTCACATTGCGACTACAAGTCGAAATGCATCACGTGACCCTTCACCCCCATTCCTCACCCTACTCCCTAATGGCCAATTAACCCTGGAATACCCCCAAGATCCCGGACTAGGGATCTCTCAGAATGGCCATATTACTCGTCCCAAAGTAACCAGAACCTTGATCAAGGTGAAACACTTCATACTCCTCTTTGGGACTCTGATCATCAAGAACTCCATGGTGTCAGGACTCACTCGCGGAGTGCGCGCAGAGAGGATAGCAGAGTTTGGAGAGCGTGAGGGGGATAGACAGAAGATGAGCTGCGATATGCAGGAGCAGAGAGGGAACACACTAACAGTGCTATTGCAGTGCTAGGTACAGATGAGAGTGCCACAGATGGACAGTCTGAGGACCACTGGGCGATACATGGGGGTCTTATATACTACTGGAGACCCCCCAGACGAATCTGGTCTGATTACTGATGGGAATTCCAGAGGGGATTCCCCATAACCTCTCCTCTCTGATACACTTCTTAGATTCCATCGTAGAGTGGGGCTTGAGGCCCCATGGAGTTCTTGATGATCAGAGTCCCAAAGAGGACGCATGAAGTGTTTCACCTTGATCAAGGTTCTGGTTACTTTGGGACGAGTAATATGGCCATTCTGAGAGATCCCTAGTCCGGGATCTTGGGGGTATTCCAGGGTTAATTGGCCATTAGGGAGTAGGGCGAGGAATGGGGGTGAAGGGTCACGTGATGCATTTCGACTTGTAGTCGCAATGTGAGTGGTACGCGTCGCATTGTGAGCGACGCGTAGGGTATTTACTGGTAG
This sequence comes from Gloeopeniophorella convolvens, assembly GCA_022496205.1. NCBI lineage: Eukaryota > Fungi > Basidiomycota > Agaricomycetes > Russulales > Gloeopeniophorella > Gloeopeniophorella convolvens. The sequence goes on along the minus strand of WTXD01000130.1, from coordinate 30,736 downwards.
GGCTGGATTTGCTCTAGTGTTCTGAGCAGTTCGACCTCCTTGAGGCCTTAGTGTTCGTGACACATGGGGCCTCAAGCCCCACTCTACGATGGAATCTAAGAAGTGTATCAGAGAGGAGAGGCTATAGGGAATCCCCTCTGGAATCCCCATCAGTAATTAGACCAGATTCGTCTGGGGGGTCTCCAGTAGTATATAAGACCCCATGTATCGCCCAGTGGTCCTCAGACTGTCCATCTGTGGCACTCTCATCTGTACCTAGCACTGCAATAGCACTGTTAGTGTGTTCCCACTCTGCTCCTGCACATCGCAGCTCATCTTCTGTCTTCCCCCTTGTGACGCTCTCCAAACCCCTCTGCTATCCTCTCTGCGTGCACACCGCGAGTGAGTCCTGACACCGCCACGAGACAATTCGGATCAATTTCACAACATATGACCTGCAGCGCGATGCGGACATCATCCACCCTAACGCAGATAAACGCGGCATCATTGTATACACCCCTTAGGCTGAGGGAGATGCTATAGGGAGGGCTCCCTGGACGTATGCCTGGGTTATTGGTATATACCACACTCAGGCCTTTTGTTTTCCTTCACCAGACACTCATCGAGTGGATTTCCTGTGGGTGCGTTGGTTGGATCGCGTCAACGACAGCGCTGGGATCCGAACATCACGCCAGGAATGCATGCAGTTCCAGAGCTCGCCTGACGACATGTATGGATTTGTCAACCTGGAACATGTTATTCGGGGATTCCATCTTGTACCCGTGTTTCACTATGGTCCACAACCCTCGCCAATCCAGTCAATAGCCTCCCCAACGGGTACCGAATGGGCATACTATTATATGAACCAGTACGACGGATCTCGCCCGCGGTCTCTGCATGTACTCACTCGTGCCACAGCTTCGCAGACAGGGACCTGTTTGCTTGTGCTTTGGGTATAGGTGTTGGACATGGAAAGCTTAGGCTGCGACTGATAGAAAGGATCCACGTCCCTCCTGAAAGTAGTCAGACCATAGAGGCAGCCGTTGCCGAGGTGGTGGGTGACGATGCGGCTAGTGACGAAGAAGGTGCGGATAAGGATGACATAGACGAGGCATTCATCCCCATTAGCTTGTAAATCAAAGAACTGTAGGATTGTGTGGTATGCGCACCGCATCCCAAGGCTTTTCCGATGGGCTTAACCTGAAGGGGGATGGCTCTGACCCTGTTTTAGCTTATGCAAGATTTCAGACTGGCGTGTAGATGCACAGGAGTCGCCTGGATACGGTGGGAGGTCGCCCTATTTAAAGCAGCAGACCTTCATGGACACGCCTCAGGATTTCACCCTCAACCGTTACTTCTTGTGCCAAAGCTTCACCATGACTCCTCGCACTTCCCAGTCTCTGCGTCGCTGTTTGCCGGGTTCCACTCCTCGTCGCTCAGCAGCTTCCACTCCCCGTCACTCGCCCGTTTCCACTCCCACCCCTCTGGCTCGCCTTTCTGCACCTTCCCAGGGAAGCCAGATCATTGGCCGTTGCCGTGCTCGGCCTGATGAGGATGAAGATGACGAGGACGACGAGTTGGTTCAAATGCCTGCACGTACACGCAGGTCAGTGTCTTTATGTTTACGCTACACCGCGAAGGCAAGGCTTGACAGCTGACTCTTCAATATAGGCGTGTGGTAGACTCGTGCGGAGGCATATTTGGTATCATGGGGGACATGTGGCGTCCTCTCGACGCGATAATCACTCATGGACTAGAGCGTTCCAATTATTCTAACGCCAGTGACTCCATGTTCTCCTCACAGTAAGACTTTCGTTACGTCTTAGAAGTAGGTGTTTACTAACATGCGTCTGAAATCTCACAGGGATAACAAATACTGGGAACTATTTCAACTGCTACTTAGTTTCCATCCGAAGCTAATCCAGGAATGTGCTAATTAAGGCAAAGATGGGCCTATGAGTATTGCGGATGATGTGCGTTTCCTCACTCCTGAGCCTCGGTGAACTCGTACTGAAAACACCATGGGAAAGATTGATGTTGGCCGCTCCAAGACGCGCAACGTCATCATATTTGCAGCTAAGAAGACAATCCTCAATTGGTACGATTTCGGCCCCACTGGACCTCACATCGACAACAAAGAATTCCGCAATTTCCGCCATCCTGTCATGGGATGTCTACTCTGCCCTGCATCTTACAATTGGGATGATCCCGCGTGAGTTAGTTACTACTGTATCCTGTCTCAAACCGACACTCAACCTGTTGAAGCGCAGCAAAGGGTGGAGTGACAACTGAAGGACACAGAGTGACGCTCAGTCAGAGAAGGTCAAAAGACTTATACATTAGTGCAATACCTGAAGGACACAGAGTGACGCTACAAGGTAAGGTAAGCATAAGGTAGAAGTGAAAAGAGCGGTAGTGTACTTGCCTCAGTCAGAGAAGGTCAAAAGACTGAGGCTACAAAGACGAAGAAAGAGGTCCTTATATACAGTAAGGAGCGACAGATAGCATGTGATAAACACTGCTTAGAAAGCCTAGGAGACCCACATGAAACGGAGTAAGAGTGGGTACCGGAGTACAAGGTGGGTCATGGAATGCCCTAGAATAGTCCAGAACATGGAAACGAATGTGGGGCTGAGCACAGCCTTAAGTCTAGAACATTATGTACACAAGATAAGATAGTCCTTGATCATTAGGTCCATATCTAATCTAATCAGAGCCGCTAGGACACTGTCCGTCTCAACACAACCTTGATCCCAGTGTGCAGAAGGCCCTCATCACTCATGACCCGAAGTATCCGACCCGGCCCAAAGACTGGCCAGTCTTCCTATGGGAGAACGAGACTGCCGACAAAGATGACCTCTTTGAAGGCTTCCTCCGAGGCCGACTGCTTGTCAAGGTGAGCATGCATGCAGCAAACAATGCGATCAACATACTGAACGCTTCTGGATGTGAAGGCAGTAAAACAGATACTTTTCGGTCCAGCAACGGCCAATGAGGAACCCAACGGACGCTCGCACCACATCTGCTCTAACGGGGGCAATTCAAAGCCAAGGGCTTTGCAGCACCGTATTCGCTGTGTCACAAGTGGACTTATTGCATACGGGGCAACTGTGGTAAGTACGATGCCTGGTTACTACGATCAGACTTAACGTGCCTTGGTGTGGCTGGTTACAGGTACATTTTGTGCTCAGCTCCCAGGCTACATTCTACCCCAGAGGTAAAGCAGGCAGGTGGCCATATGAGAAGTTCTACAACCTCCTTGTCTGGCTCATCGATGTCAAGTTGCCAAAGGGCAATCGTGAGGAGTTGCTAGATTGGTGGAATCTATAAGTCTGTCTTGCAGTGACTGGAATGTTGCTCATACTATCAACGGCATCATTAGTCAATTGTTTGGTTACGCCGCCGACATCGACGACGGCGACATTTCTGCCGAGATAGAGTCTGATCCAACGTCGGTACTATCTTTGATGCTTGCTCAGCTCATGGCTAGCGAAGAGGAACCTGATGACGACGTGGAAATGAGGCCCAGCGAGGAGCCCGACGGTCATGAGGAAGATGAGCGCATGGAACCTGACGAGGCTAGCGGCAGCGCTTGAAACTCCGGATGTGCACTTCCATCGAATTGTTTGCTTGCTCTATGAATGCGTATGTTTTCTTCATATAATGCTTCTCCCTCATCATTTCGTAGATTACTTTCCCTGACTGCGTAGAATATTCATGCCTGCACCGTAGTGCTCACATTTTGCTCATGTCAGCGTCGTAGCATTCACATCTATGTCGTAAACTCTTTGTGTCTGCTCCATAGATTACCCCAATAATACATGTTGATCTGTTCCAATGTAAGTGTCACGAACACTAGGGCCTCAAGGAGGTCGAACTGCTCAGAACACTAGAGCAAATCCAGCCCTACCAGTAAATACCCTACGCGTCGCTCACAATGCGACGCGTACCACTCACATTGCGACTACAAGTTGAAATACATCATGTGACCCTTCACCCCCATTCCTCACCCTACTCCCTAATGGCCAATTAACCCTGGAATACCCCTAAGATCCCGGACTAGGGATCTCTCAGAATGGCCATATTACTCGTCCCAAAGTAACCAGAACCTTGATCAAGGTGAAACACTTCATGCGTCCTCTTTGGGACTCTGATCATCAAGAACTCCATGGGGCCTCAAGCCCCACTCTACGATGGAATCTAAGAAGTGTATCAGAGAGGAGAGGTTATGGGGAATCCCCTCTGGAATCCCCATCAGTAATTAGACCAGATTCATCTGGGGGGTCTCCAGTAGTATATAAGACCCCCATGTATCGCCCAGTGGTCCTCAGACTGTCCATCTGTGGCACTCTCATCTGTACCTAGCACTGCAATAGCACTGTTAGTGTGTTCCCACTCTGCTCCTGCACATCGCAGCTCATCTTCTGTCTTCCCCCTTGTGACGCTGATATCCTGAGTCCAGCTAGAGATGTGGACCGAGGGGAGTTGCTATAGTCGCCAGGGGTGATGGGATGAGGATTGGGTGGTCGGATGAGCAATAGGGTGAGCTAGTGATTGCAAGGATCCGCTCGGAAACGCAAGGGAAGGACCCGAACTCGCAGGAACACAACCTGAAGCTGACCCGAAGGTCCTGGAAGGCCTCGGGCCCTCCAGAGAGTGAGGGAGAGTCTCTGAACGCGACGCAGACCCGAAATGAGATGGGAGCACCGGGGAAAGGAAGCTTTTTGATCCAAAACACTACAGGATGCAGTACTACTGACTACGTGGGAACCCGAAGCCAAATCCGGTAGGTACAAGGGTTTCCTGCAACCCGAAAGTGTAAAGGAACCAGGAAGGAAAAGGAAGTAAAGGGAACTGCAATATACAAACGTACAAGCTCGCATCTGCACTCAAGGGCAGTCTGGGGTCACATCCTTTGCTACCCAGCTCAACCCGATCGCTTCGCAGGGCAAAATACCCAGATCCGAGGTTTCCGAGCGTAGAGACCGCTGGACCCTAACATCCTCCTCCCAACTGAGCTCTGAACAGTCCTCTGTTCTCCCGCACGCAAAGTCCGCAACCGCAACCGCAACCGCAACCGCAATAGGAACGCACCGCAAATAACCGCAAGCCGCACCGCAAAGTCCGCAATGAAATCCGCAAGGGAACCGCAAGTCTCCGGGTCGCTGGTGGCCGGAAGACATCAAACAAGGTCATGAGTCGCCTCGGGTTGGCGCTACTGTCGTCGGAAAGGTCGTAGGGTTGTCCGCGTCGAAAGAGTGTCGAAAACGAGTGGAAGGGGTGGCCGGAACGCTAAAACCTGATGCTAACTGCTCGCAGCCGCACTGGGATGTTGAGAATCCGAAAGAAGACGCAGAACGCGAAGGAATGTGGTGGAAATGAAGCCCATTCAACCTGGAAGTATGCCGCACATTCTGGGTGAAGGAATCGCACCTCTGGATAAAGGTCCTGCCTCTAAGCGCTTGGAACCTTCTCCAATGGATCCGGAGCGCAGGTTCGAGCTCGGAAACGCGAGGGGTTGCAATCTGGATGCCTATGACTGCTCGGGATGCCTTAGGACTCTTCGGAACGCTCAAGGATGCTCCGCGTCGCTTGAAACCGTAGCCTGAAGCCCAAAAACGGAACCCTAAGCTCAAGGATGCTGGGGGACGCGACTGGGACGCGCTCAACCCGATCCGAGGTCGGAACCACTTGCAAACACTGCTGGAAGCCTTCTGGAACCGAGAAACGCAAATCCGAGCTGCAAAACATGAATCTGGACCTAGACTTGCTGGGAGATGGCTAGGAATGCGAGGGAAGGGATTGGGAAGCTAAGGGATGCCGATCCGAGCCGATCCGACGCCTCTGTGACTGCTGGACACCTGGAAACACCACCTGTAGCCTCGGATTGCCTCTGGAGAACCTGGATTGCGAAATCGAGAAGTAGGATGCTGCCGGCTTGCACTAGGATGCTTCTGTGCTGCGTATCGCTTGCTGCTGCCTGCAACCGCTCGGAAATGCTCTAGGAACTCGCTGGGACGCCTCTGAGACTGAGGGATGCTGATCCGAGACTGAGGATGAGGTGCGGGTGACCGGAAACGCAAAGGGGTCGAAGGGAAGTGCTTGGAACGCAAACCGGAAGCAATCCGTTGTGATCCGACGCAATCCACTGCCTCTGGATGCCACTGGGTGCCTGAAGCTGTCTTCTGGACTCGGAAATGCGAAACTAGACTCGGAAACGTGAGGGGATGACCGGGACGACGAAGGGATGGACGGGAAAGTGAAAGGATCGCTGCTGACTGCTTCCTGCGCAGGGGGACGATGTCTGGTGGTGGTGGTTGCTCTCCAAGAGCCTCCTTCTAATCTCTGCATTCTGATTGGCTCGGAACCTTCGGGTTTGCTCTCGGGTGCTCGTAAACGCGAAAGGATGTGATCTGAAGCGATAAGGTGATGCTCGGGAAGCCTAGAGCTGCTCAGGGTCGGAAGCGAAGACCCTGGATCGCTAGAACACATCAGAAACATGAGGTGAAGTCGGATGATGTGAGGAATCGCCGGAAAGCATGGGGGAACATCCAGAACGCGTTAGGGATGGCTAGGAATGCCCCAACAGCTCGCAAATGCGCAGGGAGGGTCGGAAACGCGAGGAAAGGCAAAGGAATGTGAGGGAATGCTTCGGGTGCTCTTCAGCCACTCGGAACTGAGAGGGGACGCTCGGAAACTGAAGGAAACTGGTCGGGAGGGGTCGAGGATGCATGAGGAACCTGTGGGACGCTGTCTTGCCTCGTGGGGTACGCATGCTATGTCAACTTGCTCTGGGGGATGCTCTAGGGATCCTAAACACAAAACCTCAAACCCACACCCCCTGCGGTGGTCACCATTTTGATATCCTGAGTCCAGCTAGAGATGTGGACCGAGGGGAGTTGCTATAGTCGCCAGGGGTGATGGGATGAGGATTGGGTGGTCGGATGAGCAATAGGGTGAGCTAGTGACTGCAAGGATCCGCTCGGAAACGCAAGGGAAGGACCCGAACTCGCAGGAACACAACCTGAAGCTGACCCGAAGGTCCTGGAAGGCCTCGGGCCCTCCAGAGAGTGAGGGAGAGTCTCTGAACGCGACGCAGACCCGAAATGAGATGGGAGCACCGGGGAAAGGAAGCTTTTTGATCCAAAACACTACAGGATGCAGTACTACTGACTACGTGGGAACCCGAAGCCAAATCCGGTAGGTACAAGGGTTTCCTGCAACCCGAAAGTGTAAAGGAACCAGGAAGGAAAAGGAAGTAAAGGGAACTGCAATATACAAACGTACAAGCTCGCATCTGCACTCAAGGGCAGTCTGGGGTCACATCCTTTGCTACCCAGCTCAACCCGATCGCTTCGCAGGGCAAAATACCCAGATCCGAGGTTTCCGAGCGTAGAGACCGCTGGACCCTAACAACGCTCTCCAAACCCCTCTGCTATCCTCTCTGCGCGCACACCGCGAGTGAGTCCTGACAGTAAGAACGGAGTGACCAGCAGACAGAACATATGTTGCAGAATCCAGACCGGATGTACACAAACATGTATAGCTATGCAGCTTGCACTGATATATGTGTATGAAACATGTGGCTCAATGTTACCATGTATGCACATGCATGCCCAATCACGACAAGTTTGCATCACAAATATATGCCCGTTCGTGACGAGTTCAAGTCAGCACCTATGAGGCATATGGCTCAGCTGTACCCCACACATGCAAGGCGCGTGAGTTGGCTGCATCTTGCACGCACGAGACTGACATTCGTGCCATATTATTCTGGTAGAGTACTGACGAGGTATAGAGAAGCAAGTAGTGAAGCCAATGTATGGCCGTAACATAAAAATGGTAAACAGTTTTTATGAAGCTTTCGTCTGTCAAGGAGATCAGTGATTAGAGGAACCACATTGTGCTCCAACATGTATAAGGCTTCATCACCGCTGAATGGGAATGCCTACAGAACATTAATAATATCAAGCTGGGATACAGACACAGTCAGAGCACAGATAAATGAGAAGTTGAATAGAGTATGATCAATACCCAATTGAAACCTGTCCAAAACCCACAGTAACTCAGATGCAATCTATCATAACCGTGATAGGAGTGCCATGAAAGCACGGATATGCCATGCGAGGCTCAATTTGCAGTTATGTAAGGTTTTGCGGTGTTACAACCGACTCTAACCCAACAGCGGCCTATTTCGGCCCATTTCGGTGCTCGGCTGGTCGGCGTAACCCGGGGCAATCCCTGCGCCTTTTTTCTGATGACATTGATCGAGCTCTTATCTTGAGTGATTGCGTCACACATCGCATCATACCTATGCTCAGCATGCAAGGCTATGCTTAAATTGAGCAGATGATATTAGCAGTACGGCGCTATATGCCAGTGGACAATTATGATAGCAAGTACCGCAAACTTGGCAGGGCCAGAGAGGGCTCTAGGGGAAGCCATGCCCGCGGTATGCCGAGGTCGGAGTCGGACTTTCCACAAGATTCCCACATTTCTGATGTGTGGGAATAATTATTGAGAAACTTTGATCAACTCCGACTTCGTTCTCAGCCCGGGGTGCCGCGCTTCTCCCGTCGGGCCCTCCTCCCCCCGACCTTCTCTCCCTCACCGAAAATATCCGGGAACGAAGCCAGTTGATGACATTGATGGTGCGATGTAGATTTACAGAAGCAGTTTCAACACGGCCTCGACGTAGTGGCATTTCGAATGGACGTTTGCAGGGTTCGATTCGCACGTGCTCTGCGTACCCCAGCTAAAATTACTACTCACCCGACCAATGGTGCACGACCTTTAAGCAACAGCCCGCAACATCTTAGAACACGGTCCATCTGGGTCTCCAATGCCGCTCACTGCTGAACTTTGCGAGGCTGCTATTCCGACCATCTACTCTCTTTGTGCGCTTTCGGGCTTTCTCGTGCTTGCTGCTATGGCTCACACGTTGCAAATTCGGTGTTATTTGAGGTGCGATTCTCGAAGAATGATTACCTGATGGGTGCGCATCGCATACAGCTCCGACTTGGCTATTCCTCGGCGCGGTACTATTATTGTTGACCGTATCCCCGCTGATCTGTTGTGCACTTGCTGGGACAATGATGTTCCAAAGAAGCAAGTTGGGTTTGCGATGCATGTCCGGGCATGCCATATGTCCCATTGGACAGGCTCTGGCTTGTCCTCTTCTACACTTCGACGATGTTCACGACCTTTGAAGGACCCGTCCCAGCCTGTGATGTTCCCAGCTCACCCCATCCGTTTATAGCGGTGTGTACGATCGCCGTTGCCATCTGTGCATGCACTGATCCTTCCTTTCCTGGCTTGTCACAATGCCAGGCTGAGCGGTACGGCTTAAAATCGCGCAGGTGGGTCAGTGGTGTATACCATCCTCAGTTATTTCCAACTAGTCTACCTTGCCCCTTGGTCCTGCGGTCTTCCGTGTCGCTGCCGCCGCTTCTGCGCTTTGCCGACGCTCACCTCACGATGACTAATTGGCGGGACCCTGTTCGCGTCGCTGCGGACTACAGTACGTGGATCGCCGAGCTCCCTTTCCTCATTTCCGTGAGGCTGACCTCAACAACCTTGGGCGTTGCAGTGGCGCTCATCAAGCTGGCTCACGTCATGATGGGCGTCCTCGTGTGAGTGTGTTCGTCTTTGCCCTTCGCAGTAGACACGATGGGCCTGATATACGGCAGCTGGAACTTTCTGATCAACCTGCCCTCCGACATTTCCGTCTTCACAAACAAACGGAAGATCCGTTGGACCTTCATGGTACGTCATCGCCCTGCACATTCAGCGATGAATCACGGTTATTCAAAGAATTACGATGTTGATATCACAGTTGTACCTGGGCTGTCGGTGGTGGCCTGTCCTTTGCATGGCGGTCATGCTCGTCGGTTTCAACGTCAGTCACAAGATCAACTGTGTGGTGCGTGCCCTCGCCTTCAATTCTGTCAGATGGCACGTCAATTGAGGCTCGCGGCTTCTCCAGGGATGGGTGGTGTCGGTCTTCGTGAGCACAGCCCCAGCCCCTGGTTGAGGAGCTTACATCCAATCATCCCGCATGACAGTCCTTCGTGTATCTCTCATTAATCTTGGCCTCTGCGCTCATCGTGCTCCGCATGTACATTGCACTCCCGTGCCTTCCCACCGCCATTGACGCAGATAATTCCACTCCCGGTTCAGCTTAGCAATCTGGGACTACAACAAGTTCGCCGTGGGCCTCGCCTCTATAACATGGCTCACAAGCACTGTGTCCTACGTACACAGTGGGCATATACTCTCCCAACCCCCGAGGCTGAGACTAACACGAGAATGCCAAGCAACGGTCACAGCCCGTGCGGTGTTCGACCCGCAGTACACCACCAAGAAAGCTAATTGCCCAGAGGTTGGCCTGGACAATCTTAAGCTTGTTGCCGCTGTAGGATGCCTGCTTGTTATGACCCGGAATATACGAGGTTGATGTGAATTGAGACTCTGTGTGAAATCCGGAAGAACCGTGAGACAATCACCTGTCGGACCGATGTTCGGCCCGTCTCTGCCGCCGGTTGATTGTGACACGGTGCTCGCATTGGTGCTCAGCCTTCTCTCAGGTTGCGTTGGCCAGCATCCTCAGGACATGCTCGCTTAATCTCGCAGTTTAGTCGTACCGCTATGCCACCGAGCTACTTCGATATATCCTGGGGTTTCGCCGTCCCTCGCCAATAAATAGGCAGCACGATGGACTGAGTCTCACCAGCCAGTTCTCTGTGTATGCAGTTGACAAGGCCCATTCTCAGCATCGTCAATGTCCACCGCTTCAAGCCAAACACCGCGCCGGATCAACCAGCAGGGAACTGTATGTAGACTTCAAGACGCTTTCTCGTCCATTCGCCGACCTCACCCATGCGCGCTTGTGTTTGTGTCCATCAGGCTGGGACTTTGACTCTACGGGCAAGTGGAGGTGCAACACATGTAACAACAGTATTGTATACCTTGAGCGTCATCTGAACCGGCATCTCAACTCTGAAAGTCACATAAGTATTGCTAAATACCATGTCGATCGGATGTCTCAGCCCTTAGTCGAGCCAACCGTGGGACCAGATGGTATCAGGCCTCAAGACGTCTCCGCATCCATCACCCAAACTTCAGGCTTATCTGATAGGTTTTTCCCGGACAACATTGAGGTATTATCAAGCGCATTTGATATCTTTGCAGAGGTGCGTGTGGTGTTCGAGATATCACATTAATGATTAATCTTCATCTCGTTTCTATGAGGTCGAGCCGTACGCACCTGCTTATCATGCGATTGCCCGGAGTGATTCCGAGTCTGCCGATGAGATTGCAGAACGGTCTGACCCTGAGCCGGAAGATGCACCATCAGGTCAGTAGTGAAACCATCGAGTGTACAACCAGCTTGACTAACTGATGGCCCTAGACGATGACCTCAGACGGCATATATAGGTAGACAACGAACTACAATCGCATGAAGTTTCAACGCTTGCCCGCAGTGCTCAATCAGAGGATTGGTATCCGTGGCGTAGCAAAGTTGTCAGCTGCGCTCTCAAGCTGTGTACACCTTTGCCACTGACTGACCTGTTCTAATAGGAAGCCACATTCGACATTATCATGAATCTACCCCTTTCCACATTTTCGACGTGGCAGATCGACACGATCCTCTGACTGCTAAAGGCAAACGGCGCCTCTCAAGTGCCATCGGCCAGGACGATCCATGATCACAATGCCGCCCTGCACGACATGTGCGGTATTCGTACAGTCCAGTACGATGGTGCGCTTGGTCATAAGTTCTTTGTGAACTCGCTTGCGGATATAATATCTCAGGTACAAATATTTCACACTCTCTAACATGCGCGATTCACCTAGCACGCGTGGATAGGAGATGGCTAATCCACGTGTCCGTCCATACCTTCACTTTTACCCTGAAGATGCTGGCAAAGCCGTGAGCGAATACTGGCACGCACAACACTGGCATGAGAACGCGGACCCTTCTCTTGTTACACCTCTCGCAATAATCAACAGCCTTCACTTCTATGTTCATGAGCCAGCCATCCGTGCTTCTGGCCACGCTATTATGCCATTCCGTTGGTTTTTACGCCACGATGGGACCATTGCGGCGCACGCCTGGCCACTTCGTGCTGTCAGCCACGGTGACGAGACTGGCTGGATCGTGGAAGAGTACAATACGGTTGACGTCTCGCAAGCTGAACTTGTCATCCCATTTGGATCCTGGGTAGCCAGTCAGGTGGTGAACTCCTTGCCAAGCGCAAGGTGTATCTTCGGTACTTTCATGCAAGTTCTAATGCCTAATTACCGCTCAGGCTATGTTCATAGGATCTTTGCTGGAACCCAACGGCAGCGTTACTCCATGGACGCGTACTGACCCAGTGGCTGGCAACCGTTGGCGCGCCATTGCAGGCGGCGCGCCTGTGTACTCCTTCCCAATCTGGCTGTACTGTGACAACGTTTCAGGAAACCAGTCAAAGAAGTGGAACAAGCATAATTCTTTTCTGTTCTCACCAGCTGGTCTCCCTCGCGCACACCTTCAACAAGAGTACAATGTTCATTTCCTCTGCACCTCCAACCTTGCACCTCCACTCGAGATGATGGATGGTGTTGTGCAGCAATTCGAGTATGTATGTCACCCATCTATAAGATTCGTCTCAAGCACTAACTTGTTTTAAATCCCACAGGGCAGCATGGGACACCGGCATTTGGGCATGGGACTGTGTCCATCAGGACCACGTGCTCGTCATCCCTTTCGTCACCGCTCTTCTCGGCGACAATCCGATGCAGAGTGAATTTGCGTGCCATGTTGGTCAAGGAGGCAAGTTTTTCTGCCGCATCTGTGACGCAAAGGGCTCGGATGTCACCGCGGATGGGTCAGGAGCACCAGAAGAAACACATGGACATCCTGCAGGCATCAGTGATGGTGGGTCATCTGCTGATGGCACTCAGTCTCCTGCTCGTGGATGGAAGAAGCGGAATGAGTCGATGCAGGAGATGGTTGACCGCATGACTCGTTTTGTTCGTGTTCGTATCGTTGCAATTATATGTACCTTAACAGACATGGCCTAATTGATGTATCTGCAGATTGGTAACCTTCGGACAAAGGAGAATACGCTTTGGGAGCTCAATGCGATGGTTACTGAAGCAGGACAAGTGGGAAATATAACAAAGATCAAGGCCCACAAAACAAACACAGGCATCAAGGACACGTTCTTAGACGTGTTCCTTGAGCGCATGTATCTCTCGTACAAGGACAAAAGTGGGAAAGTAGCCAAGCAGAATGCGCTCGATAGCTTCAAGCACACATTGCCGGAGAATATGTTGAGCCCCGTGTGGCGCATCCGTGGTACGCCTTTAATTCTCAATAGCGCATCATTTGTAACCGCCCTTGCATCAGGTCTCGATCCTCACGCTGATACACCTGTCGAGATCCTTCACACCGTGCTTCTAGGTTTTGTTAAGTACTTCTGGCGGGATATTGTGCATAATCGACTCAGTACCAATGTCCAGAAGAAAGAGCTACTCAAGACAAGAATAAGTTCTCTCGATATCTCTGGCCTTCAACTCGGGCGACAACTTCTAGAACACACACTTGTCCAGTATGCCGGCTCTCTGACAGGCCGAGATTTTCGGATCGTTGCTCAAGTTGCGCCGTATGTGCTATATGACTTGGTTCCGATGCCTTGCTTTGATGCATGGGTGTCACTGTGTAACCTCATCCCACTCGTATGGCAGCCTGCCATCGCGAACATTGACGAGTACATAGTGAGTGTCTTGTACTTTGACACCGTCTAGACTCATAGGCCTGGTTTCTAGAAGCGCCTTGACTCTTCCATCCACAACTTCATCTTCCGCACCGCCTGCTGGACCCCGCGCTGGTTCAACAAGCCGAAATTCCACATTCTCCTTCATCTTCCCGCGCACATTCGACGTTTTGGACCCGCAGTTCTGTTTGCCACAGAAGCATTCGAATCATTCAATGCTGTTATCCGGGCAAAGAGTATCCATTCCAATCGCCTTGCGCCCTCTCGAGATATTGCGATAGCATTCGCCCATAACAATCACGTTCGTCACCTCCTTAGTGGTGCCTGTCATCCCTTCCACGACAGTGAACAATCCCGGAAGTACTCTCTCGTGTTCAAGTCTTTCACCTATCCAGGTGCCGGCAGCAGCTTGCTCTCCGCCATGCAGGTGACGCAGGTGTCTGGCGGCAAGTCTCTTCTGCCGTGCCATACCTGATCGAGGAGGGCTCTCCCATCGCTAGCTACTTAGGCCCCGACAACAAGCCAAACACACGCCTTGGTAGGTACGACATCATATCGGGCAAGATCATATACTGACTCCAGTATTATGAAGGAACCTGCACTCCCGACAAGCAGAGCCCACGTCCATATGGCAACACAGAGACCGCCCAACACTTCCCCACATTGTTTCCCTCACTAGAGTCGCCAACTTGTACAAGCGCGTCTATGATACTGCTCAACGGTGATGTATCCCATGTAGGACATTGGGTTCTATTCCCACTCAATGCAGGTGATACAACACCGGCACTTGGACGTGTTCACGAGATAATCGTGTCTCTGCGCACTGCTGAGACACAGCGATTTCCACGGCCTGACGCTGTATTGCTACAGCACGCAGACATTGGCGCATGCTCAGCGCCTTATCAAATGCCTCGCGCATGTCCTAGCAGCGACTGGGTGGTCTTAGATGTTTCGGTATGTAAAGTTCAGTATATGCATAACCATCAACTAAGTTTGGGTGGATAGTATATACTGTGCTCCGCCAACGTCCAGCATCGATGCCACAGCCATAACTGTGCTGCATCTGGAACAGAGGCAGTCTATCAAGAGCGGCTAGAAACAGGTCAAACGCGACCCATCATCTCGCATATCGCTGCAGATGATCAACTCTTAAACACGGCACGAATGCACGATGCCGCACGCCTTGATCAGCTGCGTGTTCGGATTGATCCCAAATCCCTTGATCTCAACTCAGCGATAATTCGAGGTGTACAGCAAGAGGTGGATGAATGTAAAAGCCAGCAAACTGGAGAGGGTTTGTTGGGAAGGGGCCAGGGTGGCAGCAGGCGGGGCATTAGTCGGCAGTCCACTGGTCACAACTCATCAAGTCGACCTGTAACCCCATCATCTTGATATCCACACTGTATTCTAGGCTATGTATAACCCGCTGATTAGAAATCGGCAGAGGAACTGTATCATACAGCTCAGACTCAATGCGAGCGAGCCTGAGTGAATGTGAAACTGTGTGACTGTGGCGTGACATGGTGTGCACTACTCAAGTGCCGCTATCTTATCGTCTTTGACCACCACCTGCTTCCTCACTAAAATTGACTGCAACTTCATCTTCGACATGGACAGCAATTGGTGAGCACTCAAGTGCTTATCTTTGTGATTTGACATAAGATAATCTTTGCATGAAGGCCCTGGCAGCGGCTGCAACACCCCGGCGATCACGACCAACAGCCGTCGCCAAGCGAATGTGTTTCCAAATATTCAGCACTTCTGCCAGCAAAGCAACAGCTCCTGGCTGTTTTCCTTGAACTGCTCATGGGGACGCCTCAGTATAACTTTCCACCAACCCCTTCCACACCAACAGTTGTTAGCAATGGACGAGGTCTTGCTGACGCCACTTTCCCCCCCACCACCGGTGCACCTTATACACCTTCCGCACTCACCACGCCCGCACCACCTCATCAATTCTATGGCGCCCAACAAGGGCCTCTCATGAATCATTCGACAGCTTTTGTACCACGCCACGGCGCAGCTTCCATCGGACATGCACAACATGGGCATCATCCCCTGGCTCCGAGTCTAGCTTCTCAGACTGGATCCTCCCTTAGACTTCCCATGAGCACAAGTCAACCCCACGTCGTATCTCCGGGAGATGCACCTCGGCCACTTGGCCCCTCTCAGGTTGTACAACCACAGCCCATCCGACCATCAGGGTCACCGCGGTTACCTGCTGCTACATTGAGTCAAGTTGGCGGCATGCCACAGTTTCGCGATATCGACTTCGACGCAGAACCTGATCCTATAGTCAGCACTAGCTTCATTGAAGCTGTCGGGGATTCAATGGGCTTCACAGGAGTGGATGAAGCTTACCGTGATGTCCTTCGCTCTGTGCCAAAGGTATGTTCGCATCTTATGAGTTCAACTTGATAGCTTACAAGTAGTCATAGATAGCGCAGGGGATTTCTAGAGGACATGTGCAATCAGATATCTACCAGATAGGCGTCATGTATGCAATTCTCAAAGAGTGCCGTGCCTTGGCTGAGAGCATACACGTTGATCGCGCAATGATGTCTGACATCCATATTCGTCTCGAACAAAATTTCTCTCTTACCAATGAACAGAAGGTGAGCATTCGACCTTGATTCCTGTCGCTAGCTGATTTCGGATTTGATGTATAGACAAACATTCGCCTCATCACTGGGGAGCACCTCCTCGATCCAAACCGCATCCTCTATATGAAGATGTACATTGACGTAGAAGTAAGCATATGTCCCGTTTTGTTCAATTCACGATACTTACTGTTGCGGCCCCTATATCCAGATCAAGCTTCGTGAATGCGAGAAGGACCTTTGCCTGTTCAATATATTTGGCAACCTATCAAGACAGCGGCTCCTAGCAACCACTGTCCGGCATAGTTGCTCAAGTGTGCGAAACGCGTACCGGGAGATGGTACGCAGTCATTCACCCATAAACATTAGCAGTTTTATGACATCATCCACAGCTACGTGATAGTGTTATTGGGCCTAATACTTTGCCATTGGATGACTTTGTGTGCAACGTGGCCAACCGCTTTTCCTCTGCTGGATTCGGTCGGTTGGTTCTTGGGCGTCCCGTCATCGCACACATTGCAATACTGGTGAGTGCGCAACACCTTGATTATACTGCGACAGGGTTTTAACTTTGCTGTCTAGCGCCGATTCGCGTTGGAACATCCCTCACTACTGGACCGAGCAGGTGAAGATGAGGAGATCGATGACGATGACTTGCAGTCTGGCTCTCAGGGCGACGACATCCGGAGCGCAAACACCACCACACCAGACTACGGTGACACTGAAGATGGTTCGCAGCCACCCAGTGCCATGTCGGGTGCGGCCCCACGTAGCAAAAAGTGCAAGCGCGCTGCACCTGCATCATCCTCCGCATCTCAGCCAAAAGGAAGCGACTTTTGGTCCATGGTCGAAAAGTGGTTCCTCGCTCGCATGCAGCCAGAACAGTTTGTTGAGACGGACAGTGTCCTGGCGGCTCTGATTAGATTAGATATGGACCTAATGATCAAGGACTATCTTATCTTGTGTACATAATGTTCTAGACTTAAGGCTGTGCTCAGCCCCACATTCGTTTCCATGTTCTGGACTATTCTAGGGCATTCCATGACCCACCTTGTACTCCGGTACCCACTCTTACTCCGTTTCATGTGGGTCTCCTAGGCTTTCTAAGCAGTGTTTATCACATGCTATCTGTCGCTCCTTACTGTATATAAGGACCTCTTTCTTCGCCTCTGTAGCCTCAGTCTTTTGACCTTCTCTGACTGAGGCAAGTACACTACTGCTCTTTTCACTTCTACCTTATGCTTACCCTACCTTGTAGCGTCACTCTGTGTCCTTCAGGTATTGCACTAATGTATAAGTCTTTTGACCTTCTCGGACTGAGCGTCACTCTGTGTCCTTCAGTTGTCACTCCACCCTCTGCTGCGCTTCAACAGGTTATGGGCCCTGCCTAAATACCTTGCACTGAAGATTTACACAAGCTCCCTTGACAAGACAACGCATCTTCACTCCCAACAAGGCGAGCCTCTGTTCCATTCTTTCCTTCCTCCTTCCCTGGCTAGGCCATGGGATTGTGCATAGCACTTGGATCCTAACCGGACTTCCTGCAAGCTGTGGGACGGAGCGTGGCGACGCAGAACCACAGTAAGCTTCCTCACCCCACAGTGCGCACCTACAGTACTTTTACTATACACTACTGTACATGTTCCTGGGGAAACCCACCAGCGTGCAGTAGTCAGCTGCTGTGTGTGGAGCCAGAAGAGCGGCCCTTATGGCCCCTTAGGCAAGCAGGGGGGAAGCCCCTTGTGACGCTTTTTGGCTAGTGAATGGTTGGCCGTCTGCCCTTCAGTGGGAGCTGTCACGAACACTAAGGCCTCAAGGAGGTCGAACTGCTCAGAACACTAGAGCAAATCCAGCCCTACCAGTAAATACCCTACGCGTCGCTCACAATGCGACGCGTACCACTCACATTGCGACTACAAGTCGAAATGCATCACGTGACCCTTCACCCCCATTCCTCGCCCTACTCCCTAATGGCCAATTAACCCTGGAATACCCCCAAGATCCCGGACTAGGGATCTCTCAGAATGGCCATATTACTCGTCCCAAAGTAACCAGAACCTTGATCAAGGTGAAACACTTCATGCGTCCTCTTTGGGACTCTGATCATCAAGAACTCCATGGGGCCTCAAGCCCCACTCTGCGATGGAATCTAAGAAGCGTATCAGAGAGGAGAGGTTATGGGGAATCCCCTCTGGAATCCCCATCAGTAATTAGACCAGATTCGTCTGGGGGGTCTCCAGTAGTATATAAGACCCCCATGTATCGCCCAGTGGTCCTCAGACTGTCCATCTGTGGCACTCTCATCTGTACCTAGCACTGCAATAGCACTGTTAGTGTGTTCCCACTCTGCTCCTGCACATCACAGCTCATCTTCTGTCTTCCCCCTTGCGACACTCTCCAAACCCCTCTGCTATCCTCTCTGCGCGCACACCGCGAGTGAGTCCTGACAGATGATGGACTCTGACGCAACACACCATATCACTCCCTATCGCTCCGACTTCACAGACTACTCCCTCACCAAAGGCAGTATAAGCCTGGGAGACAACTCTACAGTCGAGCAATGTGGTGTTGGCACCGTCGTCTTCAAAACAGGACAGAACTCCGTGATAACCCTCAACAATGTGCTGCATATTCCAAATGTCAAGACACACTTTATATCTACGCATGCTCTAGCACAGAAGGGGCCACTGTCACGTTTGAGGAACGCTCCTTTAAAATCTCTGTCAACCAGAGTCATGTTGCAACGGGCTACTTAGAAGGCAACCTTTACTGGTTAGACGCCTCAGTACAGTCCTTCAATGCACATGTTGGGTCCACTGCCCTCACTTTGGACCTCTGGCATCAGCGCATGGGTCATGTATCATATGAAACCCTAAAGCGCCATGCAGACTCTGTTACGGGTCTTGCACTTGATAACTCAGTCGTGCCCTCTGCTCCTTGTCCGGCTTGTGAATTCGGCAAGAGCACACGACTTCCTTTCCCTCACTCCTCCAAAAAGGCCTCTCGCATTCTAGAGATCGTTCACAGCGATCTTGCAGGGCCTATGCAGAAGGACTCCATCTAAGGTGCCCGGTACACAGCCACTTTCATAGACGACTACTCGCGTCATGCAGTCGTCTTTTACCTTAAAACCAAGGATCAGTTTGCTGCAGCCTTCAGGAAGTTCCTAGCATGGGCGGAAACTCAAACTGCCCAACCGCTAAAGGCTCTGCATTCAGACCGAGGTGGCGAGTACCTGTCAGGCACTGTCAAGGAGATCCTCAGGAGAAGGGAATTGAGCATCACACCACGATGCCAGGGTCACCTCAGCAGAATGGTAAAGCTGAGCGGTTTAACCGCACCATTATGGATAAGGCACTGTCCATGCTACATCATGCTGGACTGTCTTTCGGCTTCTGGGAATTAGCAGTAGGCGCTGCTGTGCACGTCTATAACCGTACCCCTACCAGAACGCTTGAGTGGCGCACACCCATTGAGCGCTGGAGTGCTGGTCACACTCCTGATGTCTCTTACTTTCGCGTCTTCGGATGCTTGGCATATAAACATGTGCCTAGTGACAAGCGTAGGAAACTCAACGCTAAGGCGATTGAGACCACGTTTGTTGGGTACGAGTCGGGTTCTAAGGGCTACTGACTATGGAATGGACGTACTCACTCCATTGAAGTGTCCCGCGATGTGACCTTTGATGAGAGCACATTCCCATCTAAGCAGAGGCCTGAGCCGTCCTCTACTGTTCTCCAACAAGCCCTAGTTGTCTTACCAGTGCCAACGGTACAACTTGCTATCCCACCGGCGAATCCACCGCCTCCACCACCTCCTGTTCCCTCTCCTGCGCCGCCTAATCCGCCTGCAAAGGAAGAAAAACAGGAAGAAAACCCCTTCATTGTACAGCGACCTGTCACTCCTCCACCTCTGTTCAGACAAACACCGGTCCCTCAGACCCCTCAAAGACGCACCACACGGCCAGTTCACCGGCCAGCCGTGGTATCTCCACACATGGAGAGACTGGAACCCATAATTCAGCCGCCAGTAGTAGATCCACCCTGCCCAACTCCTGAGCAAATGCGGGGGGATACCACGCAACGTAGCCGGCTACTTAGGGAAATGGATGAGGCTCGGCCTGTGCGGCGCACTGCGCGTCCGCATCGTCCTAACCCCAAGTACTACTCTGGAGATAATGCTGAATTCCGGTCTGGACGTCTGGGAATTGCAGAGCTACTTGCAGCTGCAATTGGTGAAGATCCTGCCACTTATAAAGAGGCAATGCGGTCTGAAAACGCGGAGGAATGGACTGAAGCGTGCAATATAAAATGGACGCTCTTGTCAAGAACGGCACATGGGAGTTAATGGATCTCCCTGCAGGTCGCAAAGCTGTAAAATCCAAATGGGTTTTCAAGCTCAAAGCAGATGGACACTTTCGAGCTCGGTTGGTGGCAAAGGGCTTTACACAAGTCCCTGGGATAGACTACGACGAAACCTTCTCTCCAGTTGCCAGATTTGAGTCACTACGACTCTTGCTAGCGTTAGCTGTGCTAGAGGATTGGGAAATCCACCAGATGAATGTCAAGTCGGCGTTCCTTCATGGCAACCTGGATGAAGAGATCTATATGGAGCAACCACAAGGTTTCGCAGTACCAGGCCAGGAGAACAAGGTCTGCCGCCTTAAAAAGGCAATCTACGGTCTCAAACAAGCTTCACGCGCATGGAACTTGCAATTCCATGGAGTTCTTGAGGAACTCGGCTTCACGCGCACGGTCTCAGATGCTGGGATCTATGTGTATCTTCAACGTGGGGGGATATAAAAATCATCATTATTCTATACGTTGACGACATCACTTTGATGGGGAACTCCCTATCTCAGGTTACTCGCATCAAGACTGCTCTTAGTGCGCGCTATGAGATGACGGATCTTGGAGAAATCCAGTCCTACTGTCAGGACTCACTCGCGGAGTGCGCGCAGAGAGGATAGCAGAGTTTGGAGAGCGTCGAGGGGGATAGACAGAAGATGAGCTGCGATATGCAGGAGCAGAGAGGGAACACACTAACAGTGCTATTGCAGTGCTAGGTACAGATGAGAGTGCCACAGATGGACAGTCTGAGGACCACTGGGCGATACATGGGGGTCTTATATACTACTGGAGATCCCCCAGACGAATCTGGTCTAATTACTGATGGGGATTCCAGAGGGGATTCCCCATAACCTCTCCTCTCTGATACGCTTCTTAGATTCCATCGCAGAGTGGGGCTTGAGGCCCCATGGAGTTCTTGATGATCAGAGTCCCAAAGAGGACGCATGAAGTGTTTCACCTTGATCAAGGTTCTGGTTACTTTGGGACGAGTAATATGGCCATTCTGAGAGATCCCTAGTCCGGGATCTTGGGGGTATTCCAGGGTTAATTGGCCATTAGGGAGTAGGGTGAGGAATGGGGGTGAAGGGTCACATGATGTATTTCAACTTGTAGTCGCAATGTGAGTGGTACGCGTCGCATTGTGAGCGACGCGTAGGGTATTTACTGGTAGGGCTGGATTTGCTCTAGTGTTCTAAGCAGTTCGACCTCCTTGAGGCCTTAGTGTTCGTGACACCTACCTCGGGGTTCGCATTACTCGCGATCGACCCTTACGCCGCCTAGAGATTGACCAGTCAGGATATATCCTCCACAAGCTGAAGCAATTCAAGCTAGATGGTGCCGATCCTAACCTCACCCCCCTTCCTGCCGGCGCCGAAGTGCACCTTGTCAAGTCAGATAAGGAGGCATCCGCTGAAGAGAGACAGTACTCTCAATCTCTCATCGGAAGTTTGCTCTATGCAAACCTTGGCACTAGACTGGACATTTCCTTTGCTGTGGGACGCCTTGCCCAGTACGCAGCAAATCCCTCACCAAAACATCTAAGCCTTGCAAAATATGTCCTCAAATACCTCAAGGGGACTATTAACTATCGCATCCGCTATGATGGGGCCAATGGGGTCGGACTTTATGGTTACTCCGACTCAAGCTGGGGAGACAACCCAGACGACTATCGTTCCACCTCTGGCTACGTATTCCTTCTAGCAGAAGGCGCAATCTCCTGGTCCTCGCGCAAGCAAAAGACCATCGCCCTCAGCACCACTGAAGCCGAGTACATGGCCTTAACCGACACTGGCAATCAAGCCGCGTGGTATCAGAGCTTTTACTCTGAGCTAGGATACAATGTTGAAGATCCAATCCTCTTGCATGGCGACAATAAAGGTTCAGTTGACCTCGCCCTCTACAAAAACCCCCTGCTCTTATGACACTCAATAAGATCTTTTTTGCTCTTAGTAAGTGATTATTGGGAACTGAGCTTATTTTTTCCTTATCCATCTAAATTGCCACACTAGTCATAAGACCTACATCTTATTGGCATCTTTAAAAGAAGTTAAAAAGAACTGTCAATGATGAGGCACACAATAAGACATGAATAAGCTAGTCAAAACATGATCACACTATAATGTAGAAGCAGTAAAAAGGAAGCTAATATTCCACTATACTACTAACATTATACACTATTAAGGTAACTAATGTCAACCCTAACCCTAATATCCCCTCACCCTGAACACCTAACCCTAACCCTAACCCTCAGCCACAAGTCATCCAGCTGGGGATCAAAGAGACTGTGCTCAACAAAGTCAACAATAGTACATGAAAGAGCAGGAAGGAGACATACCTTATGTCAGTCAGAGGAGCGAGAACCAACAGGGAGATGCAGGCAGCAGCAAGCCAGCAAAGTGTTGTACTAACAGTAAGTTAGCAAAACCGTGTAGGATGTGCTGAATGCTCACCCATATCCCCAGCTCCTTCCTATACTGACCTTGGTTTGCAGGTGGTGGGCTTGCAGGTATGGCAGGAGGGGAAGGGAAGGAGAAACGGGGGAGGGGAAATGCGGGAAGATGGAGGGAGGAGAAAAGAGTGAAGCAACGTGGCATCGTGCGGAATCATGAAAGTCGTACGACACCGGGTTCGGCCGGATACACACCACACGTGACACGTGACACGTGATGTGTTCTTGCCGCGCGAGTCAACAGTTCGACTTGTCGTTTCTCGAAAACGGTAGTAAGTACTAAGGTGCACCTGCTATGTACACTGTCCGCTCACACGTACTGACCACCGCCCACTCGCACTCTCCGCTATCCCACACTCACTCTTTGCCCCTCTTAGTGACGAAGAATTGTGCCGTGACGCAGCCCTCGCCTCCTGCCCCGCCAGGCGCTCCTGGGCGATGTCGGCGACCGCGCCTGACGGTACGCCCCCAACCCTGTCCCCTGCACCCATATCGCCGCCTTCTCCCGGCTCACTTTCCGGCTCGCTGCCTGCGAGCTCGCCCGGCGCACCCTCACCTGGCTCACCGCCCTCACCTTCCGCGTCGCCCGCAAATAGCACTGCACCGATCCGCGCGTGTCAGCGCTGGCACACGCAGGTACGCTATCCTTCGCTCCCTCGTTCCCGCTCCTCCTGAACCGCCTGTCCCCGGCCCTTTTGCCATCCCCATCTCCCTCACTGCCTTTCCCACCAACCTCCTCCCCACCTGCTATTGTCCATCCTTGTCACATTCGCCTGGCCGGGCGCCAAAACGCCGCCATGACTCGCCTCGCATGACCTGGCACCGAACCACAACCCCGACGTGCGGGCGCAGGAGAGTTCACTGCGTAACACGACCACGATGTGGCACAGTGACGCGCGCCTCAAAGTGCGGTCACCACTGCAAAGTTGTGTGGACAAACACAGCGAGCGCGCGTCCCTTATCGTGCCGGCCTTCCAGTTTGCTACAACGCCGCCGCCGCAATCTTTCGCGCACGAGGCCAACTTTGCAAGCCCAAACAGCGACGGCCGTACGCAATACACGCCATCGCCGCGACATCGCTGACACCACCCCGCGCCAAATCACCGCCACTCCCTGATGAGCGCAGCCACACCAGTAGCCCAAGTTTGAGTGCTGCTGATGGCGTCCCGGGCCACACCCAGGCAGTACGTTTGTCCTCGACGCATGCACCGGCGCGCCGTGCCACGCGGACAAGGTGTGCCTCGCCGTCACACTCGGGCACGGCCACACTCCCGCGCGCCCGCCCCTCGTCGTCCTCTCCGCCGGCCTGCTGTGCTCATGGCGCTTGCGGCATGGCCAATGACCTGGCGCAAAGGACGCAACGAGGTGCGCCTGTGTACCCAATATGTAGTACTCCCGCTGACCACTAGGCCCGCCCCATGGCCCTGTGTCTGCTCCCCGTGTGAGTGGGAGCGGTGGCACCGCAACCACGTTGCGAGGCTGTGCGGAGCAGCACGGCCCCGACAACAATGACGACGCGGCTGCACGACGCAGTGCGGTGGCGATGCGACATGGTGTGCCCATGACGATGACAGTGGTCGCGACACGCTGCAACGTAGCACAGCCGCAACAACAACAATGCCAGCGGCACCAGTGACGCTAGCACCATCACCCACGACTGCGACAACGAGATCAAGGCCACAACGGCGGTGGTGGTGCGCGTGGGAACGGTGGCAGCGAGTGTGAGATCGGCGGCGGCACACACAGGAGACTGTGGCAGGCGGAGACCTCGCAGATGTATCTATTAAATATTATGTGCAATCTTATTAGGGAGGGTTTTTCAGATGTAAGGAAGGCAGAAGCTAAGCAGAAGACTCAGGTAAGCTGGAGGTCGTAAGATGACCACAAGCAGGCCCTAATTTAGCTTCAAGAACAATCTAAGAGTACTAAGAATGACTAAGACTGGTAAGCACGGTAAGCAAGGAGTAAGACAGGGGGGTTTTTGTAGAGCCAGCAAACCAGTTACTGGCAGGAGATCCAAACATATCCAGCTAAAGCACCACAAGATCCGCGAGTACGTTCAAAACAACGTCGTAGATCTGGTTCGCACCAAGACAGAGGACATGGTAGCAGATGGCTTAACAAAGTCACTTGCCAAATCACGCCACTCCCTGCTCTCTGGGCAAATGGGTTTAGTAGGATGATGGATGTCTTGATCACGGGGGGATGTTGAGACGGACAGTGTCCTGGCGGCTCTGATTAGATTAGATATGGACCTAATGATCAAGGACTATCTTATCTTGTGTACATAATGTTCTAGACTTAAGGCTGTGCTCAGCCCCACATTCGTTTCCATGTTCTGGACTATTCTAGGGCATTCCATGACCCACCTTGTACTCCGGTACCCACTCTTACTCCGTTTCATGTGGGTCTCCTAGGCTTTCTAAGCAGTGTTTATCACATGCTATCTGTCGCTCCTTACTGTATATAAGGACCTCTTTCTTCGCCTCTGTAGCCTCAGTCTTTTGACCTTCTCTGACTGAGGCAAGTACACTACCGCTCCTTTCACTTCTACCTTATGCTTACCCTACCTTGTAGCGTCACTCTGTGTCCTTCAGGTATTGCACTAATGTATAAGTCTTTTGACCTTCTCTGACTGAGCGTCACTCTGTGTCCTTCAGTTGTCACTCCACCCTCTGCTGCACTTCAACACAGCTTGGGGTATCTTGGTCGTCGCCTGGGTGGTCAAAGTAAGTTATGGTCTCCCTTTCGTATTTGAAGATGTGGAACTAACATAGGCTTCACAATTTGTTCACTATCAACTTAGGTATATCGGCGAGACTCTCGAACGCGACTACACAAGGCTCAAGCCCATTCCCATCGCGAACCCATTCCTAGATGACTTCCAGCCCGGTGACACAGCAGCAAACCCTACTGGTGGTGGTCCCGGAGGTACACATGAACAGAGCTCGTCATCTGGTGCGATTGGTAGCATGGCAGCGATTCTTGGGACCCTGTAGTTCGTGCGCATCTGTACTGTTTTTTTTTAACATCAAATACATCATGGCATTCATCTGAGCAACTGCTGTCACGGAATGACCGATACAAAGCCTCTGGTGAAAACAACGACGAGCGATGGACAACTCAAACTGTCGCGCGCAGATGTCTGACAACTTGAACTCAGGATCAGCTATGTCAGCATCCACACAGGAAGCCCAGAGACTTTGTGTCACAGCCTGAGCCGGCGCGAGCGGAGCTGGCGAGGGCTGAGACGAGCGAGGTTCGGTAAGTCAGTCTCGATGTGAGCCGGTCCTCGAAGGCGCACGGGAATGTGCACGAGATCCTGGATAAGACGTGATGTCTGAAGCTTGGAGGCAATCGGCCTCCGGTACGTTGAGTTCAAAGCTGAAGACCTCGCGATGCTTGGGCGAACAAGTCCCTCACGCGGATTCCCTGGTAACCTCGTCGATTGACAAAGGAGAACAGGCTTAAGGCTTTAGAGTACAACTGCTACGCCTTAAGTACTACAAGAGAAATGGTTTACATAACGTCCTAGTATCGAGTCATACCGAGTCAGAACGGACTCAAGGTGGGTCTCCTAGGTAGAAGTACAATAAGGACCCAATGGCATAAGGGGCGCGTCAAGAAGAATGAAGGAATCGTATGACGGGTGAAAGATAAGCATCCCCGAGTCATGGAGTCGGAACGGAGCTCGTATCGTACAGTCACGATAAGGAAGAAAAAGAAAATGTATCGTACAGTTCGTGACACTTTGGGGCTTTGTACTCCGAATCCCTGGGCCATCCAATCACTTGCCTTGTGCATATCCTCCCGCCACTGCTGCGCCTTATCATGAGCTGGTACTCAGTGATCTCAACCGCAAGCTCGAGATTCGATCCCGGTACAGTGCCGAGTGCTGAATTCTGGCAGCTTGCGGTGGTGACATATTTGGAACTGGGCGCGGATCCGCAAAGGCCTCAGGACAGAGCTCATCAAGCCTGAGGATGCTTTCAGTCGCGTCGCCAGGATGACTTGGTGAAGTTGCCGAGGGTCATTGAGTTTTGTAACGGATAGGCGTGCTACATGCCGCTCCGCGCAACGCTTACTGGCTCCTGAGTAGTATTTAGGGCCACACTCAGCCCGGGTAGTTGTCCATACGATGGAAGTGTTTGGTAATCAACGGAATCTATTATTGTCCAATCCTATGGTTGACTGACAAAGATAAGCTGATTACACTATTCAGGGTGGCCTCTGCTAAGTCGTCGCTGAATCAACCCCAGGAAGATTGATCTTTTCGGTGGTGTATGGCTTCTGCATGGTGCTTAACACGGACCAGTTCAAAGCGAACGTTCTTATCGTACTCGCGACGGACATCTCCTTATTGGGGCTGATGCTTGGCGGGCTGCTCCGTTGGGACGGCGAGTGGAGCGCGGGCGGAATCCGGCGCTTTTTATACAATCAGGGCCTCGTGTGGCTCGTGGTTGTTACATTATCCGATGTACCCATGGTTGTGAGTCTTGTGAGCCTCCCGCACTCGTATATTCGCTGACATCGATGCTTAGGTATTCATTTTACTTGACCTGAACGGTGCGTATCGAGAACGCAGAAGAGCATTGTATGTTTCTCTCTTGTGTTGGAGTTGGCAAACACGCAAGTCGCGCGAGAGCCCGGGCCGGACCGGCGCTTGCGCCGACGCGTTCCCGGTCGTACCAACGCGGACTCGAATGCAAAGCCGATAGCGGCCGTTTTGATCAATTACTGATTTCACTCGATAATAATTCAACTCCGGGGGCATAGCTTCAACGCTTGCCCAATGTAATACCTCAGTCTTCTTGTCAGAGACTGAGGTGAGTAGCTTACAGTACTTCTATTCCAAATGTCTTTTCTCACTCTAGATAGTCGTCTGCTTATTATCTAGGTACATACAAAGTGCAATCTGAGTCTTCTTGTCAGAGACTGAGTCGTCTGCTTATTATCTAGTTCCCCCGCCACCGAAACCGTTGCTCAACAGGTTATGGGCCCTGAAGCTATCCCCGATACCCTCCTTTCCCAATCCTCATCTCTCCTCTCCATCCCCCGACTTCTCCCGAATGGTGCAAACTGGGTCACGTACAAGAGTCGCATCACAACGTCACTCGGGTCGCGTGGGCTCCTCCATCGGCACCTTGATGGATGCGTGAAGGCACCTGCTGAACCGGCAGCACCTGCAAAGGGCGCCACCAAAGACGAGAAGGAGGAGTACGAGAAAGCAATGGTAGCTTACGAGCTAGCCATGGACGATTGGGAGACCTGGGAGTTCATTGTCAAACAGCAGCTCCTCACCACCTTATCCGACATGATCCTGATTCGGATTCAGCATCTCAACACCGCTCAGGAGATGTGGGAGGCCCTCCGTTCCGACTTCGAAGGCCGCACGCAGGCTGTCGTCAACGATCTGTGAAATCGGATCAACCTTGCAAAGTGTGCTGAAACCACGAACGTACGGGAGCACCTTGATCGCATGTGGTACATGCATGAAGAACTTTCAGGCATGGGAGTCAGACTCGAGGACGACGAGTACGCTGCAATCCTGGTCAAATCGTTGCCGAAAACGTACAGCTACCTGTTCGCATCAATCACGGCAGCAGCAGAAGTTGCAGGGAGGTCGCTCACCCCCTCAATGGTCATGAACCATGCTGCTAGCGAGTACATTGTCGGCAAATCGAAAATGCGTCAAATCGACGTGGTGAACCTTCCAGCGGATCGGATCTGGTGCTGTACTCATTCACACTGCCAGACAAAGCCGGCGGCAGCTCAGGTGGCAGCAAATCATCCAAATCAACAGACAAGCGCACCTGTTTCAAGTGTGGCAAGACGGGCCACATCAAGCGCGACTGCAAGTCTTCGAAGCAGCGCGCTAGGGACAAATCGAAGGGGTCTGGTGATAGAAACGGTCAGCAGGGTGGAAGTGCGGAAGTGGGGGGAACGCGCAGTCGAAAGGTTCGCAGGGATCTGCGAACAGCGCGGAGATGAAGCAGGACGTCACCCCAAAGGGCACAAACCCGGAAGCCTTTTGTTGAAGCGCAGCAGAAACAGGGTGCCAACTAGGCAAGCAAGAGCAAAGCTCAGTCAGTGAAGTCAACAGACTAAATGTCATTGGCGCAATACCTAGGCAAGCAAGAGCAAAGCTAAAGTAACTAGGTAAGCGCAAGTCCGGAAGTTCCGGAAGTAAAGTACTTGCCTCAGTCAGTGAAGTCAACAGACTGAGGCTACAAGGGCGAAAACAGCGTCCTTTATATACACAAAAGGAGTGTGGTTTGCATGTGATAAACAACAGCAACATGTGATAACCAGAGACCCATGTGAAAGCGGAACTAAAGTGGGTCGACCGGAACTGCAGGTGGGTCAACCCGGAACTGCATGTGGGTCATGGAAGAGCCCGGAAGAATCTAGAACAGGAACGAAAGTAGGTACAGCCTTAGGGGCTAGAACATAATGATGTCATATACATTGTAGATCAGATAGCTCGCAGATCACCGAGTCCCTTATCTAATCTAATCAGAGACGTCCTTCCTGTCCTGAGTCCTGTCCGTCTCAACACCTTTACAGCCATCGGTTTTGCTGGCTACGTCACTCCTGGCACCCGGATGGCCATTCTGGACAGCGGTTGCACTGTCCACATCTCACCGTACTGAGATCTCTTCCAGAACTTTGAGCCTATCGCACCAACGCCAATCACGGCTGCGGACAAGCGCGATTTCTCAGCAGTTGGGCGGGGGAACATTGAACTCGACCTGCCAGACGGAAACTCATCGACACGAGCTCTCCTGAAGGACGTTCTGTACTATCCTGGACTCGCCTTCACCCTGATCTCCACATCGCTCATGGACCACGCTGGTTACACTCTTATGCAGCGCGGCGGCACCTCCATCATCACCTCACCATGTGGCGTCGAAATCGCACGGATCCCCCTATCTGATGGGTTATACCGAATCGCCATGCCAGGGGGAGATCTTGCGGCACCAGCAGTTGCAGCCGTGGCTTCAAAACCCGACCTTGCGGTGTCAATCGACGACTTGCACCGCCGTCTTGGTCATGTCGGCGTGGAGGCCTGTCGGGAGGCTGTCAGACGCGGAATGGTCGCTGGAATCCGACTTACCAACCCGCGCGCCGCTGCCACACTCTGCATCGAGTGCCAGCGGGCCAAACCCTCGGAAGCACCCTTCCCAAAAGAGAGTACGACACCGTGCGCCACAGTCTACGGTGGACGTGTGCATTCCAACGTCTGGGGGCAAGCACCTGTCCACAGCATTGGTGGACGTGAATACATGCTTACGTTCACCGACGAGTACTCGCGCGAGGTCACGCTATACTTCCTAGCCGCCAAGAGCGATGTCTTCAAGGCCTACACCATGTTCAAGGCCTGGGTGGAAGCGCACCGCCACGTAAAGATCAAAATTCTGCGAACCGATCGTGGTGGCGAGTATATGTCCACGGAGTTCAAGGACTACCTCGCGAGCCACGGAACGAAGCACGAACTCACTGTGCATGACTCCCCATCGCAGAATGGTGTTGCTGAACGCCTGAACCGCACACTTGTATCCCGCGTGCGCGCCTGCTTCCTCGGAACCGACCTAC